>JANHGN010019157.1:0-21198 GCA_024605025.1 Megaceryle maxima | reverse complement strand
TTAAGTCCAAAGTTATCCTGTTTATAGGGTTATCTTAAACATAGGCCTCTTTTAAAATTTCAGACTGACAGCTGTGAAATGCCTGGAACAAAAGAACTAAATGATTTGAACTCTTATCTTTTTCCATTTGTGATTAATGTGTGGGCTTTTAATGAATATCTGCAAGTAGACATCCAGCTTTGAAAGGAAACCTTCTTTACAGTGGGATCATTCCTCATGCCTCATACCTCTGTTGTCTACAATCTGATATTTGTTTTTTTCCATCTAGATATTGGATATTTCAATTTTCTCTTTGCTGTTATTCCAGCTTTCCATTAACAATTCATGTGACCTTTTAAAATAGCTCTTTTGGGCAGTCAGAGCATCTTATGTGTACTTTGTGGAATTATCATTGGATTATTCTGTCCTTAAAAATAGAAGATAAAGGTTTGTTTTCAAAGCATCTCATTGTTATTACCTGACCAGTATTAACTGGCATAATCCTGAGATCCTTAAACCTAAACAGTGCTAATAGGACATCTGACATGGCTAGTGGAAATTGGCTCCCCAGCATGCTCAGGTTAAAATACCTGCTATAGGACCTTCATTATATGGTGGAGAAAGTGTCTGTGTCTGTGCACTTGTTGAGTGCAACGTATTTTGCCATCTCCTTGTGTACTCAGGTCCTGATTCATCCCAGATAAACCTAAGCATCTGAGTGAATTGCTTTGAAAGAGTATAACTGGTGGCAAGCAGTTGTACCTGCACAGAAGTTAAAGAAGCTCCTTACACCTTCACCCATGTCACCTGCTCCCTCTGTCTAAGAAAAGTCTTCAATAAAATCTGGACAAAGCTGAATTCGTGAATGGCTGGCAAGCACTGACTTTCTCTCTGTGCTTTTTGAGACTACACAGTCTGTAGTGATAAGGAACATTTTCATTATGTTGCCCCTCTTTTGTGAAGTGCCGTTTTGGATGGTGATAGCAGGGAGAGTTGTGGTTTGGCTATAGTCAGGCTGTAACACTTAATATTAGCATTCAAGCTGTGATCCCTTGTTGTTAAATAAAACTGTGCATGTTACACGATGAATTTAGAGTACTCTCAGAACTTAAGCTAACACCCCAAATGTCCCCCCATAATAAACAGCAAATATCTGCTCTGCTAAGCCTTTTATATAACTGCCAAATGCTTAGTCTTGTGTAGAGTCCCATAAAAATCTTGGCCACTCCTTGAAGTAATGCATTTCCCCATTGAGGGCATCCACATCTGTTCACAGATTCAGCCTTCCTACTGTTTGTCTTTTACAAATAGACTATCTGAAAACGAAGTAATCAGAAAGTAAAGAGATAAGCGTGCAGGTTGTGTTATGAAAACACTGTTCATGAGCTACATGTCTTTCCAGAGGCACTTATGACATGGCATATTGTGCATCTCCCTCCAGCTGTGTTTTAAGCACTGAGCGATGAATTTCTTTGCTAAATAGGATGTTAGTGATCCTGATGTACCAATCACCTGACAACCAAAGAGTTAAATATGCAGCTATAAATAGCATGCCTATTTTGATGGGATGAATTGTACTGTAATTTTAGCTCTAATTAAAGTTTTGTTGTAGGCATGAAATATCTCAGTCTTTCAGGAACATGTATAAATCTCTGAAATTAAGCTGTTTTTTCTTGTCTCAATGTTTTGGCACAGTTGTGCCATTGCATATGAAGTTTTACAAGTAGCAATATAATAACGATGGTTTTGCATGTCAATGAGCAGCACTTTTTGATTCATTTTGGGTTAATCAAGTGCTGAAGTTAAATCAGAACGCATTAATTTTTTCTTGGTTTAAAATGACAGTCCACTCTGTCCTGAAAAACTTGTACCTTCCTGTTGTGAATTTGATGTTGAAAAGGTTTTGTGGGGTTGATTGCTTCCAGATAAGTGGGAAAGTAGCTATGCTGAAAAAAACCTTTCATTTGAATGGAAATTTGTGTGGAAAACATAGGGGAAAAAGAAATGAAAAAAGCTACAAGACAAACAACATATTTCATGTTTCTGGCCCAGTGTATTTTGTATTCCTACTCCCTGTCCTTGTGTGATCTCTGATCACTTGATGGATGAGAAAGATAATTGTTGATCATTTCATGAAGCTCTGCCAATAGCACATACCAAATATAATTAAACCTGCAATTTTATGCTTTTAAATACATTTTTCACCTAATATGGCAATTAACCACTTCTCTGTCAGAACAGGAGGAGGAAAGCGTTTTGGGTCCTGTTTTCTAGCCACACTTAGTGTGATGTGTGGTTTTGAATTTTCAAAACAGTTCTTCATTTCTATTAGATCATTTCACCTTTGAGGTTTCATGGGAGTCATCCTGGAACTTCAGGAAAATTGCCACAAATGATGCTTTTCCTTATTAGAATTCTTTGCATGGTGAACTTGAACCAGGCCCAGTAATTCCTGTCCCACTAGGTAACTCACTGCAAGACTTTTGCAGCTGGGATGACAAATAAGGGAAGTTTAATGTCGTTCATCTCTGATTTTAACCCTATGCTTCTGGTGTGGATTTCAGGCTAATTTCTCAGAGGAAGGCTTTTTAAAATATCCATTGTCAAGTTGATTCATTCCATCCAAGGTTACCGTTCTGTCTATAATTTAGGCAAAACATTTCATTGTGATTAACTCTGATACAGCTGTGATCTTACTCAAAGGGGGAGCAAATGTTATCCATTTCTCTAATAAGTGAGAATACACAAGAAAATGTAATGTTGGAATTAAAACCCTCATCCAGAGGGGCCGTCTTTAAGGGAAAACAAGGGGGAATGGCAGATTGATATTGAAAGTTAACACCTGATGAACACTCTCAGCACAGCCTGTTCGTGACTTGGACACTCTCAGCACAGACTTTCCACAGCTGTTGGTCTCTGACTGTCCAGAGCCCTATTCTACCGGGACACACAGCATGATGCACTTTACTCTTTCCTTGAGCATGAGGGCACGCTCCATTAGCTGACACTTGTTTTTACAGCATATGTGCTAGACAGCTTGGGCAGGAGCTGAACAACCCCCAACCTACAGATCATGTCCCACAGGGCAAGTTAGCTGATCCCTTTTCTGTCACTGTTTCTTGATCATTGTAGAGACATCGTTCCCCCACTGCTTCATTGAAGGACATGCTCCCAAGCCCTCCTTTTCCAATTACTTTAGCACCAATTGCACCTTAAATTTAAAATATAAATATAATGAAAGTCTGATTGTCCTGAATAGACTACATACAATTGTAGTTACACTAAATAGTCATTAAGGAGACAGATTGACCTTAATTAGTAGGTTAAAGGAGGGGACATGGGGACTTCTGATCTGTTTGCAGCTCTGCTTTGTGACCCAGGAGAAGTCACTTGCATTTTTGTGTCTTAATTTATTTGTCCATAGAAAAAGCTTTCAAATAACTTCCTAGTTATTTCCTTTTTGCCAATTTGTTTTGGTGTCCTGGCAGCTCTGTCTCTGATTCACCCCTCCTTTAATGTATCACTACAGTGTCCTGGAAGCACTTGTTTCAGGCTGCAGAAATTCAGTCCATCATTCTTTATACAAAATGATTAAATGGGAATCACATTTGCAGTCAAGCTGGGAAGTAGAAAGCCAGATGACCTGTCTTTTGGGACATTTGGTTTTATTAGGTTCCTACATGTGTTTACTTTGATCCCTTCTGTGCTATCCTAGAAGATGATTCCAGGCCAGACTGCAAAAATGTCAGTTTCTTAAAACACGTGCTACAAAATCCTTTCTAAATTTGTCAAATCTTCTCAATCACAAATCTATTGTTCTATATGAGACAGAGAATTGTTTCTTCCACTTGGAAAAGATTAGCCATTTAACTGTCAGGAGCTAGCAGGATCCAGCACTCTCTATAATGTGCTGTGTTTGGGAGAGATGTGTGTATCATTTCTGTAGAATCATAAAATCATAGAATGATAGAGGTTGGAAGGGACCTCTGGAGATCACCAAGTCCCACACCCCTGCCAGAGCAAGATCACTCAGGGCAGGCCACACAGGAACCGATGTAGGTGGGTTTTGAAAGTGTCTAGAGAAGGAGACTCCACAACCTCTCTGGGCAGCCTGTTCCAGTGCTCCATCACCCTCACAGGAAATAAGTTTTTCCTCATGTTGAGGTAGAACTTCCTATGTTCCAGTTTGTGACCATTGCCCCTTGTCCTATCACAAGGCACCACTGAAAAGAGACTGTCCCGTTCTTCTTGACAGCCACCCTTGACAAATATTTGTAAACATTAACATGATCCCTTCTCAGTCTTCTCCAGGCTAAACAGCCCCGGGTCTCTCAACCTTTCCTCATAAAAGATGTATTCCAGTCCCTTAGTCGTTCTTGCAGCTCTCTGTTGGACTCTCTCTAGTATTTCCCTGTCCCTCTTGAACTGGGGAGACCAGAACTGGACACAATATTCCAGATGTGGTCCCACTAGGGCAGATGGGGAGGAGAACCTCCCTTGACCTGCTGGAAACACTCTTCTTTATACATCCCAGGATACCATTGTCCTTCTTGGCCACAAGGACACATTCCTGTTCCATGGATAACTTATTGTCCATCAGGACTCCAAGGTCCTTCTCCATGGAGCTGCTTTCCAGCAGGTCAAGCCCTAAGCTGTACTGGTGCATGGTGTTATTCCTCCACAGGTGTAGGACTCTATGCTTATCCTTGTTGAACTTCTTTAGGTTTGCCTTTGCCCAGCTCTGCAGTCTGTCCAGATCTCTCTGGATGGCAGCACAGCCTTCTGGTGTATCAGCCACTCGTCTATTTCATATCATCAGCAAACTTGATGAGGGCACAGTCTATCCCTTCATGCAGGTCATTGATGAAGACATTGAATAAGATGGGACCCAGAACTGACCCCTGGGGATCACCACCAGCTAAAGGCTGCCAACTGGACCCTGTGACAGTGATCATGACCCTCTGAGCTTGATTAGCCTTGATTAGCCAGTTCTTAACCCATCTCACCATCCTCTCTTCTAACCCTCACTTCCTGAGCTTACCCACGAGGATGTTATGGGAGACAGTGTCAAAAGCCTTTGTGAAGTCAAGGTAGACAACATCTACTGCTCTCCCTGCATCTAGCCATTCAAGTCACACCATTGTAGAAGGTTATCAGATTAGTTAAACATGACTTCCCATTAGCAAATCCATTCTGGCTGCTCTTGATAATCTTCTTATCTTCCATGTGCTGAGATGTGATCTCCAGAATATGCTGTTCCATCGCTCTTCTAGGGATGACTGGTCCATAATTTCCAGGGTCTTCCTTCTTGCCCTTTTTGAAGACTGGAGTGGCAATGGCTTTCCTCCAGTCCTCAGGAACCTCTCCTCTTCTGTAGATTCCCTATTCATCAGTGATTGAAGATTTTGGAGTATGTACTCAACTTATGTTTTAATATATTGTGGATAGGCCTTTTCTTGGCTAGAGTGTGTTATCCTTACTTCACTTACTCACTTGAGCCAGCTCTGTAGTCCTCATGACAGAACAGACATCAACCTGTTGGAGCAGGTCAAGAGTGAGGTCACAAAAATGGTGACAAGGATGGAACACCTGTCCTATGAAGATAGGCTGAGAGAGTTGGATTTGTTCGGCAAAGAGAAGAGAAGGATCTGGGAAGACCTTATTGTAGTCTTTTAGTACTTAAAGGGCGCCTATAAGAAAGACGGGGACAGACTTTTTAGTAGAGGATGTTGCAACAGGATGATGGTTTTAAACTAAAAGAGGAGAGATTCTGACTAGATATAAAGAAGACATGTTTTACATTGAGGGTGGTGAGACACTGGCCCAGGTTACCCAGTAATGTGGAAGATGCCTTATCCCTGGAAACAGATTGGATGGGGCTCTGACCAACCTGATCTTGTTGAAGAGATTATTGCTTATTGCAGGAGGGTTGGACTAGATGACCTTTAAAGGTCCCTTCCAACAAAACTATTCTATGATTCTGTCTCCTAGAAAAAGGAAAAAAGGACATTAAGAAGGGAAAAAGCAAAATGGATCTGGGTGCAAAATCACTGCATGTTACTGCCCTTGGCTATTAAATTTTCAACTTTCTCATCTCAATTATAGTCTTAAAAGAAGAATAATATTTCATAGCTACCTCAGATCCAACATCAGAATCTTAGATTCCAAGTACCTAGGAATAGGATGAGAGGAAATAGGCTTAAGTTGCTTCAGTGGAGGTTTACGTTGGATATTAAGAAAAAAATCTATACTGAAAGAGTGGCGAGGCATTGGAATAGACTGCCTAAGGGTGTGGTGGAGTCACCATCCATGGAGGTGTTCAAAAAACATGTAGATGTGGCACTTCAGGACATGGTTTAGTGGTCATTTTTGTTAGATGGTTGGACTTTATCTTAGAGGTCTTTTCCAACCTTAATGATTCTATGAGTCTATAAGCAGACTGTTAGGTATCTACCCCATGAAATCAGTTTAGAGATAGTATCTTCATATAGGATGTTGTTAGGTGGTAACAATATAGTTAATCTTCCAGCTTGTTTTATTGGCAATGAATCAGTTTTTCTACAGGAAAGCTAGGGTGGAGACAGATAAAACAGACTAGTTGGCGTACAAATAGAGAGAAGATCTACATTTCTAGATGAAAGCAAGTCCTTTTGACACCTTAATTTATTCTCATTGGTTTTACAAAAGAACCATATGAAGTATAAAATCAAAACATACAGTTATCTTAACTGTTTGGTCAAGTGCCACTCATGCTCAGGCTGCTTTATGCCTTTCTGAATGAAGGTGTAGGAAGAAGTATGCAACTGGGAAGTGGAGAAAGATTCCCTGAATCGAAAAGTTTTCTTTAACTCCAGATTGATTGTAGCCACAGATGTACTAAAGCCACAAAAAATCAGATAATATATAAAAGGGCCATGCACGATAACTCAGAGTCATTCATATGAATGAAAGAAGATCAGCTCTTCAAACTGAAAGAGAGGGAAGCATAAGGGAGGGAGGATCCCAAAATAAGCTAATAAAGCCTACATATTTTAAAATCTTGTTCATAACAATTGCTGGGTTTTTAGACATCCTTTCAGGGAGCCATCCAGAAGAGAGGAAAAAAGGTAGGAAAATATTTTTGAAAAAAGGTTAGCACAAGAAAATTCCATCTTTTCTTACAAGCTGCACTGGGAACTGTGATGAAGACAGATCACAAAAACTCCCTGAGGCAAACATGCCAAATTTCTTTTTCAGTATCTGTCCAGTTAAAGCATCTATTTAGTGAGCCTATCCAAAGCAGATTACACTTTTTATTTGATAAAGGACAGTGCAGGGGCTTTTGATGGGGACTATTACCTTGTGTCCACCAGGGACCTGTTTACTAATAGAATTTAAGTAACCACTGGATCCTAATGGGCATCAAATTGTTTTTTTCCTCTTCCTGTTTAACTTTGGGTGAACATGGTGGGGGAAGGTTCCTTGTCAAAACTAATCATTCTAAGAGTCAGCAAATCCTGTGGGTTAGGTTCCTTTCTTCTTCAGATCTCCTTGTCAGGAAGTTTACATTGGCCAAGTCCCAGGGATTTCTAGCTAATAAATTATTATGTTGGAGGGACTGCTTACCCTGTAGCCATGCTAATTAGGTTCTTACCAGCAATTCAGGTCAGTTTATATTCTCGACATTTATGTAGGACAGGCAAGTGGGACCGCTTGTTGTAGTTTTTTCCTATTTGCAAAATAAGACAGTCATAGTTCATAAGGAAACCCCTGTCAAATTACGGGTTTTCAAAGTGTCTTTGGGGTAAAACTGGAATAGGAGTAACTCCCTGTCATTTCTTATTATTTGCTCTGTATCTTGATTGTCCTAATTAGAAATACTTTATGACTGATATGATAGCTAACATCTAGGTAAGAAGGTATCAGAGTGGCATGGATGTCCTTGGTATATATTCTTCACACCCCAACTACTCTTTGAAAGAGTTCCATATGATTATTAATAACTCCAAAGAATATTATTTCCTACTTCAGAAGCAGTGACTGAAATTCAGAGATAAAGATGGAGTCACTGCCAAATAATATTTTGCAGGAGTTAAAAAAAAAATCCACAAAAATGTTTTACAGTAAAGGGTGTGGGTTTTAGAGCTTCCACACTATCTAATATTGCCAAGGACTTATGATGACAGGAAAACTGCTTTAGTAATCAAATTATGTAAGAAACAAACTAGGAAGGTTAAAGACCCCTCTGTGAGATGAGTAAGTGTGTAATAGTTTCAGTATTTCTGTTACTTGTCTTTAGTTATCTGCAGGTGTCAGCTAACTCTTAATAACCCCAACACATTAATTCAGAATGGGTTTTATTCTTCATAATATATATTGGATACAGCGACATAGATGAACTAATCCCTATCTGTATAAGAAGGGCTATTTCAGACTAAAGTATTTATTCATAAAGGGAACTGTTCCAGTACAGCGTATTACAGACACAATATATACAGATGCATCAGTAAGAAATATCAGGAAGCTGAAGATAGTCACAGAGACCTGAAGCAAGTTATGTATTATTTATTATGAAAGGAACAATTTGAGGAGAAATATAATGATTCTCTAGACATGGAATGTATTTTACTTTGCTGGTTTTTTAGTATATACTTTTGTTCAAGCTGGAATTCACTCAGCTACACCCTGCAGGCTGTGTTACATGAAGGGGATGGTGAGTGGTCCATCTTATCTGTGTAGCTTCTGAATACACTATATATATATATGTATTTATATATTTTGATATTCAAAATGTCATTCTTACAGTCTCCCATGTGGACAGCAGTGCTCTTCTTTGCCCTGTGCATGTTTTGGAAATAGTGACAACTGCATTTCCTGAGCAGAGCTTTGATTTCCAAAACCATTCAGGGTTGGTGGTTATTTTTGATGTGTGGTGTTTGTTTTGGTTTGTTTGTTTGGTTTTGGTTGGTTGGTTTTTGCTGGTTTTGGGGCTTTGTGTGTTTATGGGTTTTTTTGTGTTTTGTTTTGTTTTTTGTTTGGTTGGTTTGTTTGTTCTTATGTTTATTTTTGCTTTGGTTTGGTTTAGTTTTGTTGCTGGTTTGGTTTTTTGTTTGTTTTTCTTTTCAAAAGCTTGAGCAGGTTCTAACACTACAGGCTTAGGGAAGAGTGGCTGGAAAGCTACTGGGTGGAAAAGGACATGGAGGTGTTGGTCAACAGTCAGCTAAGGATGAGCTAGAGTGTGCCCAGCTAAACAAGAAGGCCAATAGCATCTTTGCTTGTTTCATCACTAGTGTGGCCAGCAGGACTAGGGCTGGGATTGTCCCTCTGTAGTCAACACTGGTGAGGCCACACCTCAAATCCTGGGTTCAGTTTTGGGCCCCTCACTCCAAGGACATTGAGAGGCCAGAGTATGTTCAGAGAAGGGCAACAAAGCTGGTAAAGGGTCTAGAGCACAAGTCTTGTGAGGAGTGGCTGAAGGACCTGTGGTTGTTCAGCCTGGAGAAAAGGAGGCTCAGGGTAGACTGTCTCACTCTTAAAAACTCCTTGAAAGGAGGTCATAGTGATGTGAGATTCAGTCTGTTCTCCCAAGTAACAAGAAATAGGACAAGAGGAAACAGCATCAAGTTGCATCAGGAGAGGTTTAGGATATTAGGAAAACATTTTTCCCCCAAAGGGTTGTGAAACCTGGAACAGGCTGCCTAGGGAAGTGTTGGAGTCACCATCCTTGGAGGGATTTAAAAGATGTGCAGATTTTGTGCTGAGGGACACAGTTTAGTGGTGACCTGGCAGTGATGAGTTAAGGACTTGATCTTAAAGGTCTCTTACAGCTAAAAGTGATTCTATGATTCTGTGATCCTAAATCTGAGAGTACTTCATCAAAGTCACATCGTAAGACTCTGTACTATATAGAGTCAGCCTCCTTTTTGTACATAATTTTTAATAGGTTTATGAAGAGCTGGACAAAATTGAGAATGTATTTTGTAGATTGTGGCATGTATTTGTCCCTTGATGATTTTAATTCATGGCTTTTCATACTTGAAAGTCAAACAGGAAGAAGAGCAAACCCTAATAAGTTGGACCATAGAGAAAGAAATATTCCTTCACAATTCATATTTCCAGCTGTTCTTATTTCATTCCTCCCAATTAGGGCAGAGATCAGCAACATTTTGTCTTCTGTCAGAAGCAGGGAGAGAGTGAATTAAGGGGTATGGTTTTATGGGAATGGATGGGTTCTTTGGGAACCAAGGTGGCAGGGGCAAACTCGGTGTTATGAAACCATTTTATTTCACTTCCAGAGAAATGTTGGGCTCTGCAAAGTTTATCAGCCCATTGGTTCACAAGCAGGTAGTGGTAACTTACACGTGCAGTAGCATTCAAGGCTTTATTCCTTTTTCTTTTTTTTCATGTTTGTTTTGGCAAGCGATAGCTTTCATTGCAGCCTACAAAGTGACAATTGATTAGTGAACCAATAATTGTGGCATCATAAAATACCTACTCCTTGCGCAAAGCTTTCCTTATCACATTCCAAGCTTTGCTGACACAGGGCCAACTTTATGTACTTAACACACATTCTTTTAGTTTTTCTTCAGTGCATTCCTGCTTTAACAGATAATTCCCAAAGCACTTAAGGAAGTAGAGAACTAATGAAGAACGATATAAAAGTTTCCTCCCTTTCTAGAGGAGTCTCACAAATTTGGACCCAAAATGCTTGATAGATTGATTTTAGAAACAAACTATTTTTTATAACAGAGTGCCACTGGCAATTTAAAACGGGGATGGTTAATCTGAAAAGCAGTTGTTTCTCTCTGATACCTTCAGCCATATTTGTCATTGCTTTTATCTTTGTCATTTTCCTTTGTCCCAAGAATTGATTCTTCCACATGAAATTTAGTCTCTCCTCCCTGTGTAAAATTTCCCATGAGTAAAACTAATAGTAAAGGCTATTACCCAATATATTACCCAAGGCTGAGGTAGTTACTCTGACTGTCTGTTTTTATTTAATACTATATATCTTTTTATCTTTACTCATGGGATGGGTTTTCATTCCCATCAGTCCAGTTATAGGCTAGTGTGACTCCACTGACATCAATGGAATTATATGCTCACTTTCAGTGGTATTATCGAGTGTCAAATTCCTATACCCTGGAAATTTAGTTTTGATCCATAAAGACCCCTCCATGTTAAACAATGCAATATAGTCTCTCATGAAGTTATTTATGAGTTTGATATAGCAAATTAGAAACAGGCTTCAGATTCATAAGTGATCTTTCCAATTCTCAAAGGTAATTGAAAAGAGTTTCATTGAGCGCATGTTATCAAGTCACTCACCATCACTGTCCTTTGCAGTCTCTGTCCCCTGTTTGTGGGCAGATTTGTGAGAAACAGAAATGTGCCACAATTTCTTTGCAGAGTGTGTCTGCCTCATGAAAATGGCAGACCATTCTGTGGACTAGGTATTGATGTTTAGTTAAAGGCAGTCCTTAGATTAGCTCAGTATTTGCACTATAATGACCATAAGAGATAACATTACAAATAAGTGTTTTGTGATATGTGGTAGGTCTGTAGGACTTTCTTACACAGGAAAATTAATTCTATCAAGCTGTTGTGTTTTAACACCAGTCAGCAGCTCAGCCCCACAGACCCTTTTTTTCACTCCCCCCAGTGGGATGGGGAGAAAGAATTGGAAGGGTAAAAGTGAGAAAATTAATGGTCTGAGATGAAGACAGTTTAACAGGTAAAGCAAATGCTACATGTGCAGGCAAAACAAAACAAGGAATTTATTCACCACTTCCCATTACAAGCAGGTGTTCATCCATCTTCAGGAAAGCAGGGCTCCATCACATGTAATTGTTACTTGGGAAGACAAATGCCATCACTCCAAATGTCCCACCCTTCCTTCTTCTTCCCCCAGCTTTCATTGGAAAACACAACATCATATAATCTGGAATATCCCTTTGGTCCGTTGAGGTCAGTTGTCCCAGCTGTGTCACCTACCAATTTCTTATGCAGCTCCTGTACACTTGCTAGTGGGGTGGTGTGAGAAGCAGAAAAGGCCTTGACTCTCTGTCAGCACTGCTCAACAGTAACAAAAACATCCCTGTGTTGTCAACATGGTTTTGGTCACAAATGCAAAACATAGCCCCATACAGGCTACTATGAAGAAAATTAACTCTATTCCAGCCAAAAGCAGTAGACAAATCCAGAGATTAAATGAGAGGAGAAGAGAATGGAGGCAGGACTAAGGGCTGTAATAAATTCTGAATCTAAATTCACTTGAACCATGATGTCTTACACGTTTCTACAAACTTTCATTGACTACAGAAGAGTTTACCAATTTATGTCCAGCTAAAATTTGACCAGAAGTGAATAATGCTGTTATCTTGAATAGTGTGGTTGTTGGGATATCTGCTAACTTCCATTGTACAGCAGTTCAAGGAGTAGAGCAGAACAGCCCTGCAAGCAAATAATGTTGTAAAGTTACCAAAACACTTGATTACATTAGAAAATGGGAATTAACACTGAAGTCAGCATTGTTTCACCTAATTTTGCCAAGCAGAATATATCCCAAAATGTTTGTCATATTCATCTCACTTCCACAATCTGTCAAATACAATGTTGGAAGAGCAAAGAAAAGTGCTGGGGATCATATCATTCACAAGCAGCATGGCACATCAGAGAGCTGCAAGCAACAGCCATTGATCCAGAAGCTTGTGCAATATATGTGTGTTTGTGTCACATCAACAGTGAAAGGTCACATTTAATTTTCTGCCAGAAGAGCATCCTCTGAGCTGACACATTGAAATAAAGATATTACTTATTATAGTGGCTGTGATTTTTCTACCCAAATAGGTTGTGTGGGAAGGAGATCAGACACCAGTCCCTTGAGTGCAGAACAATCTATACGGCAACCCCCTATCTTGCTGAGCCAGCAGAGCAACTAATGTTTGCTTCGTAATTTCAGATAAGAGTTAAACATAAATAATAATAATACCAAAAAGTCTGATTAACTCGCAAGACATTTAAGTGCCGCATATAATCCTAGGGGGGAAAAAAGCAAACAACAAAACATAAAACTCCAAACAGTGTGTTAAATTCCCTTGTACTAATGTGTGTAGAATGTAGTCCTCTTTACATCTAAATTAAATATCCAAACTGCAAACCTGGGAATTTTTAAAATATGTGAGATGATGTTGACTTCTTCAGTTATATTCAACATTTCTATCTCAAGGACAGATCCTGGAGTGGCAGATCCTAGAGTGGCAGATACTTGACTTAACTGTGTTCTGAAAGAAATTATATATTTTTATACCAGCTAAGGATCTTGTCATGTTAGAAAGAATCTCCTGTGATTTTCTGTAATGAGTCGTGCAGTTGTCTCCTGGTTTGCCATCAGGACTTCCCCAATGTCTGCTTATTCAGGCCACTTCCACCTTGTCTGCAGGCTTGGCAACAATAATTACCCATCAGATTCTCAGCATGAATTCTGGAAGGTTTTTGAAAGGGGATGTAGGTGGGAAGAAGAGAAGAGAGGATGATAAATACAGGATTCTAGGGGAAAAGAAAGAGAGCAGATACAGAAAAACAGGAAACATGACCAAAGAAAATAGGGTAGGAGAGATGATTTTGTAAGTGGGGAATAAATTAGGAGATTTTCAGGATGGGAAAATTATTTCCTTAATTAGCAACAGAAGCTGGGGGAGAAGAGGTAAAAAGATGGAGAGGGAAAGAGGAGGGGGAGAAGTGGTGGGAGAAGTGGTGGGTTCCTGGAGGCACTGAGGAAAGTGTTCAGTTTACAGTGAAGGTGACAGAAAGACAGCTGAGAAGAATGACAGGGATCAAAAAACAGTGGGGAGGGACTGAAGATTTCTCTTCTAAGAAAGCTGGTCAGAAGAGTAGCCTTAAAGTTTTCATTCCCCATCATGCAAGTGCTTGAACATAGCACTATTTCCAGCTTTTACTGAGAGTCTTTACATGGTATGTCACAAGGCACAATGTTAGACCTTGAAGGTCAAGTGACTAACTGCTTGAAAAAATACAATAATTCCCTGAAATGAGCTGCCTGGGGAATCTCATTACCTTTGTAAAATAGAATTTGTACATAAAAGACAAGGAAGAATTGTCAGATCCTACATGGGCGGGCCAGAGCTGCAGAGGTGCATAGGCAATGAGAAACAGATTGGTAGGTATGAGCCACCATCTGTGTCTGTAATACCAGGAAAGTAAGATCTTCATTATTTTTTAGTACTTCTTGTCTCTATAGGGGGATAAAAAAAAAAACAAAACAACAACAAACTGTTTTAAAAGACACTTTTTTTTTGTTTTGCTTCTTCTCGGTCTATTCCTTGGTCCACTTTGGCAAACTTTCATGTGCTCCTCAGTTCTATAGACCTAAACAAAAATAAAGAAAGTCCAGGGCTCATCTTGGAGATGATCTTCTACTGGGAATGAACTGAAATCTTTAGCTTTTCTTTACCTAGAAGGCAAATTTTTTCAGTGGGAGTGATACCAAGTTGGGTGTCAGTGGTGCAGCAGTACTGGGGCTGTGGCCCTACAACAGCCTTTTCCTCTATTTCTAGCCCCTGAAAGCCTGCAGGGCCAGGTGCCATGGCCACCCATTGTTGTGGTTTTGCTCATTAAGTGCTTACAGAATTGTTTATGGACCCAGCACCACTCTCTCACAAGGCATGCATGTGAAAAACAAAACTGTAGTTTTTTACATATTGCCCCTCTTTTTCACAGCTCTGAGGAAGAAGTTTAGGAAGAAGAATGAACAAGTGAACAGAATTCTTTCTCTTTCATTGCTATATGTGGGGTGATTCCATAAAGCAGTATGAAAGCAGGTTTCAGTGCAATATCTTTGTATTCTTATGTGTATTCTTGCCTCTGTTTCCTTTCAATTTGAAGTAAATTTTTTTTGTTTTATTTTTAAATGTTTTTTCAAGACGCAGTTTTTTTTGATATATATGCTATGCTTATAGTAGCAATCATCTGGTTTACATCTGCATATTTAGTATGGATAGTTCTGTGTGCACTTTCCTTTTCTATTTGCATATATGAAGAATAGTGTTTAAAATGGTATATTCAATGAATTTTCACTTAGAAGACTTCAAGAAATGAATACACTATCATGTAGAAAAATTTTGCTTTAAGCTGTTCTCTGTAGACTGTTATGCCATAGTCTGGAATTGACAATCATGTTCACTGTATGTGTGATTAAAGAATAAGCAATGAAGACTGGAAAAGGAAAAGAAAAACAAAGGAAGAAGTATTTATTTATTGCTGTTCGTTGATGTTGTTTGTTTGTTGTTTTGTTTTGTTTTGTTTTGTTTTCTGTGAATGTCCACAGCAATGGGGAAAGAAGGGTTTTTTTCTCAAACAAAATGTTTCTCAAAAATTTGCCTTGGCATGGCAGCTCTTTAAAACATGAGGATTGGGGAGGGGAACATTAGTTCAAGTAATGAGAAGCCTGGAAAGTGAGAAGGACCAAATTGAAAGCACCTTCAGTTTATTTCTGGGTATTGTGGATGGAAGGAGATGCTTATCTAAAAGAATCAAGGGTATTACTAAGCAGGGAGAAAAGCCAGCACAAAACCATCTATAATCCTTTATGATTATTTATTTTCCAAGATGGTGCAAATGTACGTTGCCTTCCCACTGCAAAAGAATAATTGAAAGATATTGTTTCTGTTTTAATAGTTTTGGATAGTAATGACTCTGTGAATAATAAACTTTTAGGATAAAGAAAAGTACAGCAAGTCTAAGTAGGGGGAGAAAGTGCTCTCTTACTGTGATTAATATCCTGCTGTTTCTTACATATGGTCCATGTTGAGTGAATGGGTAAAAGTAGTCAACCTTGAAATCAGTATGCAAACGTAGCCTTAATTAGATGTTTCAAAGGTCCAATTTGCCTATCCAAGCACATGCTTTTTTCTTTCTGAACTTTCCTAGAAAGTCAAGCGATAATACTATTATGTATTGTTATGTATACTATTATGTATGTGTTATGTATTTATGCTCCACAACAATATCCTAGAAGTGTTAGGTGTTTTTTAACCAGAAAGCAAATAGGGGACCCCCCAACCCAAAAAAAAAAAAAACAAACAAGCAAAATAATTAAAAAAAAAATAAATAAAAGAAAAAAAAAGAAAAAAAAAGGGTCTATGAATTGACTTACTCATTAACAGTTATAATGTCTTATTTCTGTGAAACAAAGAGAGGAAGGTAATCCTTATTGGTGCTTGCTGCCCACAGGATATCTGAAGTCCCTGTTTGCCTCTCCTGATTAGGTCTCTTCATAGAGTTCCCATGGGGAATGGTGCTGAAAGCCAAGGGGGAGGTACTGGGGCAGGGGGGCAATACTGGGCATTCTCACCAGTCTACTTGAAAAGAAAATGTATCATCTGCATGTCTGTAGGGGACAGATGGGATTTAGCTGTGATTGTTTTGTGTGCACTTCATGTTTATCATGAATCCTAATGCTTTCCTTCATCACTGAGCTCTGCTAAACGAGAGATCTACTAACATTTCTCTCAAACGCTTACCTATGTTTAAGGGTATCACTGCAGCTCTTTTTCTCACCTCCCTTTCCAAGCTCTGTATCCACACTTGTGTGGGGAGGACATAATAAACTTATTTATCTTCTTTGTCTCTCTTTGAATGTTAAAAAATGAAGGTTGAAGAAAGGACTTGAAAAAAGGAAAACTAATATATACCTTCAGTTGAAGTCATGGTGGAAATCAAATCACATACTACGCTTAAATTCATTCATACATAACTTTATTCTGTCTGGCACCTTCTGGTTTTGTCATTTATAGGAAGAAGCACTATTCCCTGTAGTACCCAATACTTTTCAAACAACATCATTAAGACAATAAGTATTGCTTCCCCTTAGTTTCCTAGCCTATCATCTATAAGGATTTTTGTCTGACACATTTTGGTAAAAAAAGAAACCAAACACAACACAGAATGCCCTTTTTTAGGGATGAGGGTAGTTTTCTGAAATGTTGTATCATGTGCTTGTCTTGTGTTTCTACACAATAGAAATAAAATGCACACAGTTATGCCCTGTACTTTTAAATAAATAAATAAATAAAAGATTACTGGCTCAGCTATTGACTTCAGACCTTGAGCAACCCATTAGTTTCACTTTATGTCTTCTGCAGAGCACCCTTTCTGCAGCACAGTGATGTAAAATAAAACACTTGCCTAAAGAATCTGAGGTGACCAGAGAAAAAGCACCATGTGAATGCATCTTATTGTGAGGCAGGAGAATATTCATGAGTGGCTAAAATTAGTTGGGAAAAAGAATGCCTTAGCAGCTAGACCAGTAAGAAACAGGCAAGTCTTTGGCACCACCGATTTGGGTGCCTCTTTCATAATGAGTGATGGAAGCTGATAAAGACACAATGAAACATAAAACACTCGCCCCACGGCTTCTTTTGTTAGAGGAACAATGACTTTCAGATGCAATTAAAGGCAGAGGCTGGAAATTGCTTGTACTGTGCTTTCACGGGCATGGAGTTTTGTGTCTCTAGTATACCCCCCTCTATTGAATGAAGTATTTCTTAAAAATATTGTAAAAGTACCCTTTTCATTTTTGTTTTAAAGTAATCACTAAAAATGGACATTTTGGCACATTATTGCTATTATTAATTCACTTCTAATCACATGTATTACAAAGCAAAGCCTGAGAGGAGATTGATACATGATATAAAAGGTGCTAATTTGATAATTAATGTCAATCCACAGTATGTCTTCTGTGCATTTTTGTCATATAATTCCTCTTGATCCCTTGGAAGATCACATGCCAAGTGAAGCATCTGATCTAATTTTAATTCCCTATGTCATTTTCTTGTGAGATCATTCTTTTGGTCTTCTCAGAAATTTTAACTGTGGTTGGTTCTTAATCTGTAACAGCAAATGTTTCCAGATGTAAGGCATAGATCAGAACAGCAGTTGTGGCTGTATGCACTGTCCAGCCCATCATGAGAAACTTTGGGCCCTGGAGCCTTTGGTGGTGTTTGAGCAAATCATGTCAACTATGTACCCCAGGAGGCAACATTTCCACTTCATTCAACTTCACAAGTTAAAGATGAAGGTGGATGTCAGATGAGGTACTGAAATTCAGTGTCTCCAGCAAATCACCCCTGTGTGTTTCACAAGCACAGAATACTTTGTCCAGCTTTTTCTGTCACTATCTGGCTCCTGGCAAACACTCAGCACCATCCATATTTGAGTAAAATTTGGAGTCTGTAGAATAACTAAAACTATAATAACCAGCTACTATAAAACGTAAATGGAGGAAATTCCAAGAAAAGGTTTTTTCTACTGCACTGAAGGTTCTATGTTCCTTTCCAGGTTACATGCATCCCTAGAAATGACTGACAGGGGAGAGTCTCCTAAAACACAGATGCCTTCTAGGTCCTACATTGTGGAGAGATCTTAAATTAAAAGGTATCAAAAACATGGTGGACCCGTTTTAGTGTGAAAAATTCTTCTTAGGGCATCTTCTAAGTAG
Source organism: Megaceryle maxima (assembly GCA_024605025.1). Classification (NCBI taxonomy): domain Eukaryota; kingdom Metazoa; phylum Chordata; class Aves; order Coraciiformes; family Cerylidae; genus Megaceryle; species Megaceryle maxima. The sequence continues at coordinate 2,723 of JANHGN010019157.1, read as the reverse complement.
TATGAGAGCTACTCAACTGTTGTACAAATATTGCCTGATATCTTTGGTCTCTGATCACTTGTCCCTGAGTATACGGTGGCAACTATGACCATTATTCAGGAGTATGGACTTAAATTCAGTGGGAAAGCACATCACTTAGACTAGACTTTCACCATCCTGCAAAGCAAATTAGATAAAGACTTGCAGACTGACTGGTGGTAGGGATGTGGATGCCCTTCCATAGTTCCCTATGATCCCATTTGTCATAGTTAATACATTATTGGAAGCTTGTTAATGAATGTGTAGGAATTTTTTTAACATGTGTAGGAGGCATCCATATTTTCTTGGGAAGAATATTTGAGCTCATGTAAGAATACACAAAATATAGAAGCACTGGGGAGGGTGATAAGTTCTTTATCATTAGAATTACAATTTATAATTTTATATTGACAAGTAGGACACATGATTCTTTATCCAGAAATATGCCTCAAAATCATTGTCAACACATTGTGCATTTTGGAAAGCTCAAATCAACTGCATAAAAATCAGTCATCCAAACGTATGGGTGTTTTACTCAAGCCAGTCAATGTGTCCCCTTAAAGGTTCACAAGCTCTTTGTGTGAGCACAATCTTTCTAATACATTCATTGTAACAATTCAATGGTAAATAAAAGAAGGGCTAAGATGAAGTAGGATGCATAGTGTGGTCTGAGGAGGTGGCAGCAAGGAGTGGGAAGTACCATCTTTTGTTCCTGATTGAACTTCTCAGTTATGTAGCAAAGCAACTGTAAAGGAAAGTCTTGCAAAACAGACTTGCATCAGATTTAATGACTGAGTTTCTGTTCCAAGGAATGAAACTCCAGGACATCACTAACCCACTGAACACACACAGTAGGAATGCAAAACAAAGTATCATAGTAATTTTATTTTGTAGACCTGCTACTATTTGGTGAAATGCATGAGACATACGTTTTCCTTAAATGTTGAATATATTATAATTTGTTAAAATCCTGACCTCAGTGAAGAGTCAGAGCAAAGCTCCCTTGGCCTCCTGCAATGCCAAGATTTTACTTACCCAGAGTCTTGATTTACAAATGATCCCTGTGGAGCATCGAGACTTGATGGGGAGTCAACTGTAGACATTGATAAAGAGTACAGAATGTGGCCCCTGTGCAAAGAGGGCAATTACTGTTGCCTGTTGTCAAACTACTGTTTACAGTACTGTGGCATCACCACTAACATGTCTGGCCTGTGCTGAGCAAGTATTGTCCAAACTTTGGTTATAAACCATCCAAACAATTCATTTTCATATTCTTGTACTTTTAGAAGCTTCTCTTATTATCCATTTCACATAGAATGAAGACTAGCAGCAGTTCTGAAGACACAGGAGCCCATAATGAGACAATGTGATTATGTGCTCTTGACTTTAAGAAAGGTGACAACAAAAAAGGTTTTATCTGCATAAGTTATTCTCATTCAAATCTATGTGCAAAGTATACTAAATTTTTTTTCAAAAATAAATTTAAACCTAAACTGTTTCTGTACGGTAGAAAGGGGGACACAAGAAAGCACTGAATTACATTCTGGAGTCTCTATCCCTCCACAATTATTCAAAAGGTAGAAGCAAAGGAAAAAAAAATGGGTATGACCTTGCCTACTTTTCACCTAACACTTTATTCTTTACTCCAGGAAGAATAGATTCATAGATGATAATTCTGACTAGTGTGACATCCTTCTCCAGCCTTTGCAGTCTGCAAATTTTTTTTGTTTCTCTACCAAAAATCCACCTTAGCTGCTGGAATATTTCAGTCTGTGCTCAGATTGTCCTATACTTCAGTAACTACAGATTTTCTCTCTGCCTTTCAGCCCTTCCTTCTCCCAAATTACTCTAGCTAAAACGTCTCTGCTGAACTTATAGAATCAGAGGGTCATGCAGGTTGGGAAGGACTTCAGGAGGTCTCTAGTCCAACCTCCTGCTCACAGCTGGGTCAGCACTGATTTCAGACCAGAGTGCTCAGGGCTTTCTTCAGTTAGGCCTTCAAAATCTCAAAGGATGGACGTCCCACAATTTATCTGGAATTTAATATCTTTTACTAGGATTTTTTTTCTTTTCACACAGATTGATTCTTCCCTGTCATGTACCTCAACTTGGCTCCATCTTCAATAACTTGCTCAGAGGTGCTGTAAGGCTGCTATGAAGTTCCTGATGAGTAACCAGGCTGAACAAATCCATCTCTCTCAGCCTTTCCTTGTACATCTTGTTCTCCAACCTCCTGACCACCTTGGTGGCATATGCTGGATTCCCTGAAGTTTGTCAACAACTTTCTTTTGTTGGGGGCCTAGGTGGATACAGTATTCCAGATGTGGCAGGATAAGCACTAATAAATGAGTAAAAAATACTTCTGAAATACTTATTTTCCCTTATTCCAATCATTCCTTTTTTTTTTTCTTTTTTTTAAGAAAGAAAACCCAACCACAATCTCCTAGGCATTTCTCCTACATTACATGTTTCCTGTTATTTACCTTATTCTCTTTTTACATTAATTTTCTCTGCTATCTCTTACTCCTATTTTTCTTCCTTTTTGTATTTTCCCTTTTCTTCTACTGCTTATCAGACATTTGCTTCTGTTTTGGTTTTGTTTGCTTGTTTGTGGTTTTTTTGTGGGTTTTTTTGTTTGTTTTTGTTGTTGTTGTTGTTGGGGGGGGGTTTTTTGGTTTTTTGGGGTTTTTTTTTGGGGGGGTACT
>JANHGN010019155.1:0-20789 GCA_024605025.1 Megaceryle maxima | reverse complement strand
ATTCTGGTACCGGGATCAGGAACACACCGATTGGGATCGAAGGCAGAACGGACAGAGTCCTCCTTGGATGCTCCGAGGAAGGAGCCAAAAGAGGACCTGAGCCAAGCCAAGCAAAGCTGGCAAAGAGGGACAAGAGGGGAGAAGAGCCTGGGAGCCACCAGAAAGAGGGGGAGAGAGCAAGCAAGCAAGCAAGCAAGTTAGCAAGCAAACAAAACTAGCAAGCAAGCAAGCGAACAAACCCCAAACTAGCAAGCTAACAAAAAAACCCCTACAGACCCTTTGTATCCCTCTGCTTTATACCCAATATGACGAGATCCAGCAGTGGCCTTGCTCTGCACCCCAACCCTTGGTAGTCACTCTAAACACGGGGTGTTCTCGCTGCCAGCAGCAGACACTGTCTGTGAGAACAGGCTGCTGCCTTCAGACAGCGCAGTGAGTTAGAAATACTGAACTGAAAAGTAAAATCACTGAACAGAATCAGTTCTGTTCTCACCCAAATCAGGACAATTGGGTTAATGATTGGACTCAATGATCTTAAAGGTCTTTTCCAATCTAGGCAATTCTGTGATTTTTTTCATCCTGTGAATATTTCTGCAGAACAGAACAGATGCAGCTGGGAGAGCAACAGGTATTCTCTGGGTTATCCATAGTCGTGTTGGCTAATACACATACGTACTGAATACCGGAGGTCTCTATTTATGAACTAGCTCCAGATATGACAGAATCATCAGACATCTCCTTGTGCAGGTCTCTAAATGTGGGATTATTGGGTAGAAGCTGAGAGAGAAAGCCAGTTTCATGAAATGGAGGATGCCAGTGCTCGAGAAATCTGGTTCCTGGGCAGCGATTCCAACTGAATTATTTCCCTAGGGGTTATTACATCCGTGCCTGTGCTGTGGACCACTGCGTTCAAGACTTCCTGCTGAAGACCCGCAGCCGCCCTAGGACACAGGTGCATCTTCTCTCTCTCTGGGTGTACTGGTGGTTCCCACCATCTGTGTGAAGAGTCTTTTTGGCACCGCAGTAGCTCCTTGGTGCACATCTGCTGGGATCCTTTCCCAGGAGAACACAGAGTGGGGCTGGCACAGCTCTGGCTGATTGTCACCTTGACAGAACTATCTGGAAGGGGGCTATACCTACAAAAAATTCTTCTACCTCTTGCAGGAGATTGCCTGATGTTGTCTCTCTACAGATGATTTAACGGAATGTTTTGCTCAGGATGCTTCTAGAGTTGAGGGTAACTTCTTCTGATGCTTTATCTGCAGATCCTGTCTTTAGGTGCTGGCTTTGACTCCTTATACTTCCGTTTGAAGGACATGGGTCTTCTGCATCGCTCGGTGGTATTTGAGGTGGATTTCCCAAACGTGGTGTGCCAGAAAGCTTCCCTGATCAAAAGAATGGAAGAGTTGTCGTCGCTGGTGGGAGATACTGCAGGGGAAGGATTAGGTATGGTATTTATGGAAGGTTTTCTAGATACTAAATGTTTAGAAGCAGCAGACATAGCTTCAGCCTTTAAAAAGTGAGCTGTGATGGTAGAGGAACTGTAAAGTTGTAGATGAAGAACATTGTTCATTTTCTGAAACAATTTGGAACAAAGAAAACATTCCTAAACATTGGGAAATAACAAGAAGATGTGCAGCTGCCAGAATGGATTATATCCAATCAAGTTCAGTTTCTTTCTGTTACAGTTTCTGGGTCACCATGTCCAGTGTTGGGCTCACTAGTACACAGACAGTGGCTGCAGCATGTCCAGGGAGAGGCCGTGAGGGTGATTAAGTGTCGGAGCACATGGCATAGGAGGGGAAGCTTTGAGAGCTGGGCTTGTTCAGCCCTAGGAAGGGGAGGGAGGGAGGCAGGCGAGTCCTACTGCAGTCTTCAGTGACCTACTTGGAGAGTGAAGAAGAAAAGTGGAGTCAGGCTTTTCTTGGAGGCTTGAGGCGGTCAAGGAGCGATGGCTGCAAGGTGCAACAAAGGAAAGTCCGGTTACCAATAATGGAAATGTGTTGGGTTTTTTTCTGCCATCTGAGTAGTTAAGAACAGGAACAGATTGCCCAGAAAGGTGTTGAAATCTCCAGCCTTGCAGATAGAGCTTGACAGGACAAAGGCTTGAACGACCTGACACGGGTCACACGACACACACAGGTCACTGCTGTGAGCAAGGAGTTGGACTAGGTGACCTTCAGAGGCCCCTTTCAACCTAAATTATACTGTGATTTATGGGCTTCATGGGCAGGAGAGAAGGTGTAACTCTTGGGTGTCTTGACTCTGATAAAACATCAGTCATTATGTTACCTGATTTTTTTCCTTTACTTGTTCCCCTCTCCAAGGCAGGCGAAAATGAATCTTAGGAAACCACCTTAGAACATAAACAGAGCTGAAAGGGTTATTATGCCAGATAAGTTTGAGGAATGTAAAGTATGGGGTTCACTAGAAGTCTCTCCTGCATCTGATTTCCTTCAAGATTCCCATTAATCACAGCATCACAGAATTGCCTAGATGGGAAAAGACCATCAAGTCCAATCATCAGCAGCTCATTCTGGAGGTCATCTGTAAGCACATGGAAGAAAAGGGAAAGGTTATCAAGAATAGCCAGCATGGATTTACTAACAGGAGGTCACGTCTGGCTGATCTGATAGCTTTCTAGGATGGTGTGACTGAAAGGGTAGGTGCAGGGAGAGCAGTGGATGGTGTCTACCTTGACTTCAGCAAGGCTTTTGACACTGTCTCCCATGACATCCTTGTGGGGAAGCTCAGGAAGTGTGGGATAGAAGAGGGGACAATGAGATAGGTTGAGAACTGGCTGAACAGCAGAGCTCAGAGAGGTGTGATCAGTGGTGCAGAGTCCAGATGGCAACCTGTAGCTAGCGGTGTTCCCCATGGGTCAGTGCTGGGTCCAGTCTTATTCCTTCATCTTTATCAATGACCTGGATGAAGGGATAGAGTGGAGCCTCCTCAAGACTGCTGAACATACAAAACTGAGGACTGGCTGATAAACCAGAAGGCTGTGCTGCCATCCAGCGGGGTCTGGACAGATTGCAGAGCTGGGCGAAGGGGAACCAAATGAAGTTCAACAAGGGCAAATGTCTAGAGTCCTGCGCCTGGGGAGGAGTCCCTGCACCAGTACAGGTCAGGGGTAGACCTGCTGGAAAGCAGCTCCATGGAGAAGGACCTGAAAGTCCTGATGGACTGGAAGTTGTCCATGGGACAGCAACGGGCCCTTGTTGCCAAGAAGGCCTATGGTCTCCTGAGGGGCATAAAGAAGAGAGAGGCCAGCAGGTCGAGGGGGGTTCTCCTCCCCCTCTACTCAGCCCCCAGACCACACCCGGAGTATTGTGTCCAGTTCTGGTCTCCCCAGTTGAAGTGGGACAGGGAAATACTGGGAAGAGTCCAATGGAGGCTACAAGGATGCTGAAGGGGCTGGAACATCTCTCTGGTGAGGAAAGGCTGAGAGCCCTGGGGCTGTTCAGCCTGGAGAAGAGCAGCCTGAGAGGGGATCTTAGGAATGTTTCCAAATATCTGAAGGGTGGGTTTCAAGTAGAAGGGGCCAGGCTCTTGTCAGTGGTGCTGTGTTATAGGATGAGGGTCAGTGGGCACAAACTGGAACACAGGAAGTTCCACCTCAGTATGAGGAAAAACTTTTTCTTGTGAGGGCGATGGAGCCTGGAACAGGCTGCCCAGAGAGGTGGTGGAGTCTCCTTCTCTGGAGACTTTCAAAACCTGCTTGGACACATGCCTGTGTGGCCTGCCCTGGGTGATCCTACTCTGGCAGGGGGGTTGGACTCGATGATCTCCAGAGGTTCCAATCCCTACCTTCTATGGCTAACCCAATACTGACAAGTCCTCAACTAAACCACATCCCTGAGCGCTACATCTGCATGACTCTTAAATACCTCCAGGGACGGGGACTCCACCACTGCCCTGAGAAAGCAGTTCCAGTGCCTGATAACCCATTCAGTAAAGAATTCTTCCTGATATCCAACCTAAAGTTTCCTTGGTGCAACTTGAGGCCATTTCATCTTGTCCTATCACTTGTTACTTGATTGAGCAGACTTCTACAACCTTTACCTCTCTACAACCTCCTTTTGGGCAGTTGTAGAGAGCAATAAGGTCTCTCCTGAGCCTCCTTTTCTCTAGGCTGAGCAAGCCCAGCTCTCTCAGCTGCTCCTCACAAAACTTGTGCTCTAGACCCCTCACCAGCTTTGTGGCCCTTCTCTGTACAAGCTCCAGCACCTCAGTGTCCTTCCTGTAGTAGGGGGCCCAAAACTGAAGCCAGGATTGGAGGCGGGGCCTCCCTAGTGCCTAGTACAGGGGTAAAATCACTTTCCTGGTCCTCCTGGCCATACTGTTCATGATACAGACCTGGATGCTGTTGGCCTTCTTGGCCACCTGGGCACACTGCTGGCTTGTGTTCAGCTGGCTATCAATCGCTATATCGCCATATCTTTCTTCTGAGCAGCTTTCCAGCCACTCCTCTCCAAGCCTGGAGCCTGCCAGAGATTGTTGTGGCCAAAGTGCAGAAACCAGCACTTGGCCTTTTTGAAGCTCGTACAATTGGCCTCAGCCCATCAGTCTGTCCAAGTCCCTCAGTACAGCCTCCCTACCCTCGAGCAGACTGACACTTCCACCCATCTTGGTGTGATCTGCAAAGTTAGTAAGGATGTGCTTGATCCCCTCATCCAGGTCATTGGTAATGGTCAGCAGGACTGAACCCTGGGGAACAGCACCTGTGATCGGCTACCAACTGGGTTTAACGCCATTTAGCAGCACTCTTTGGACCTGGCAGTCCAGCCCTTATTTGACCCAGCAAGGTGTGTGCCCATCCAGGCCATAAGCAGCCAGCTGCTCCAGCAGAATACTGCGGGAAATGGTGTCAAAGCCTTTGCTGAAGTCCAGGTAGACACGTCCACAGCTTTTGCAGGTGACCATGTTGTAGAAGATCAGGTTAGTCAATCGGGACCTGCCTTTCATAAACCCGTGGGCTGGCTGGACTTGCTCATCAGATTGTCCTGCCTGTGCTGCGCGGCGATACTCGGGATGATCTGCTCCGTCAGCTTTCCTGGCGCTGAAGACAAGCTGACATGTTTGTCAGCTGTCAGTGATGACGATACGTCACAGGAGGTGAAAATGTAGTAACAGGAAACAGGGAGAGTTTCAATATGGTGGATGAGAGTAGGATTTTGAAAAAGCGCATGCATGGTCTGGAAAAGACCAGATTAAATCCAGTAGGGCCATAGGTAAGCTGCTGTGTTTAGACTGTAGTAACCAGTTTAAATACAGATGGAAGCTGGCTACAGAGCTGGGGGCAGAGCACAAGTCCCTGGTTCCATGAGCAGCTGAACAAGTCTTGGTGAGTAGCTTTTCCATGGGCTTGTTCAGTTTCCTCCTGAGTCCATTCCCACTTTTAAAGGTGGGCAGCATCCCATGGCACAGGATTCTGTCCATACCTGTAATCTTCAAGTACTTGAGGTAAAAGGCAGATGTCAGAAGAGTTTGGAATACCTCATTCTTTGTGTCCAGAAGGCAGGAAGTGACGGATAGACAAATCAGTTGTTAAAAAAATGAAAAGGGAGCACTGGAATGGCCATGCCATTCTGAAGAAGGCCACTCTGCCTCCAGTAACGGAGGAGCCTTTGAGAACAGTGTAGATGAACAGTTCTTAGGGTGGCTATAAATGTCGGATTGCACTGGTACAGAGGTGATTTCTAAAGGTGCTTTGCAGTTTGTTTTGTTTATGATTTAGTTTTCGGTGAAACAGGTCAGCAAGCTGTAGCTTGTGATACTCTTACGGAGTACAGAGGTATGCTGTGATAATGCTTGAAAATCATAAACTGGAACTTGTTTCTGAGAACAGTGGTCTCTGAGACTAGTGCTGGTGTTTGCAGAGAGCACATCCTGGTTCAGGGTTCAGTGCTATCTTACAGAAATGAAACCTATTTAAAAGAGAAACAACCCCCCCAAAACTTGAGAGTGGTTTTATGGTTGTGAGGCAAACCACTCAAATTCTGTCAAAGCAATGGTGAGTTCTTAGCCTCCACTGAAAGGTCTATAAATGAGAGCCCTTAAGATTTGATCCTGAATTATAGTGGTTCTGTCAAAAATGTTAAAAATAGATATGACAAAGGTTTACAGTAAATGTAATAATTTTGTGAGGCAGGTAAAATTTGTGTTAGGAATAACAAGAGTTTTAAATCTGCATTCAATGCATCGCTTCTGGACACCATCCCTTTATGGTTCATAGAATCATAGACTGGTTTGGGTGGGAAGGGACCTTTCAAGGTCATCTAGTCCAGCACCCCATCGGGGAGCAGGGACATCTGTAACTAGAGCAGGTTGCTCAGAGCCCTGGCCAAGCTGACTTGGAATACCTCCAAGGATGAGGCATCAACCACCTCTCTGGGCAACCTGGGTCAGTGTCTCAGCACCCTCACTGTCAAGAGCTTTTTCCTTACATCTGATCTAAATCTACCCTCTTTCAGTTGAAAGCCTTTTCCCCTTGTCCTATAGTGACGGGGATTTTTCTTGTACATGTCCCAAAGAAATTGAGTTGATGGGCACAGCCAAGTGAGGGGTTGCCTGTGGGGTTGATTTTCCTATTTGCCCCTTTTGCTCTCAGTGTTGCCTCAGCACTGTAGTGAGATTGTATCATATTTGTCTCCCAGGAGTCATTACCTTTTCTGGAGAGGATTATAAATTACTGGGAGTAGATTTATCAGAGCTGTCTGAGCTGGAGAGAGCCCTTGAGGAAGCAGGACTGGACAATGAAATCCCCACCCTCTTCATAGCAGAGGTGGTGCTCACGTACATGGAGAACTGCAGGTCAGTTGGGGTATCCTCTGTTAGCAGGGTGGCGGAATGAAAAGAACAACCTCCTTTGCATGTACGTCACCTCTAGCTCAGAGACATGCCATCTGAGAACTAAAGTCTGAGGAATTCTGTGGAAGTCCCAAACACCTCTGTACGTCACCATTGTGACGGGGTAATTAATGTTCACGTGACACCCTAAAAGGGAGGGGTAAAAAAGAAGAAAAACCTCACACAAGTGATTTTGATTGTTTTATTCTTCTCATCCCCTGAATTCTTTGCACAGACTGGGGAGGAGATGTTCCTAAGTCCCCAGCACAGGGTTCTCTTGTCAGGATGCCTTAACAGGAGTGTGCTTCATGGTGCTGTGTGTAGATAGATTGCATCTGCCATGTGATAAACGGGCCCCCAGTTATTTACTTTCTTCTGTACAATCTGCCTGACAGGTCAGACGCCTTGATTCAGTGGGCAGCGGAGCGTTTCTCTCAGGCCTGCTTCCTGCTGTATGAGCAGATGTGCCCAGAGGACCCCTTCGGCCATGTCATGCAGCAGCATTTCAGCCGGCTGAACTCGGCGCTTCATTCGCTGGCACAGTACCCTGATGGTCAGGCACAGCAGAGGCGCTTTCTTGACAAGGTAGGCGCAGCTCTAGGGCACACGTGAGCCAGGGTTTACCTGGGAAGGACTGTAACGTTAAATCATGTGGGAAGTCGTTGGTTGCATCGGTTACAGGTTGGAGCAAACAGGGCCAAGGCCAAGACGCTGCCTTCTCTAGTAGCACGAGTAGTCATTGAAGGTCTTTCCAACCAGCTTGCAGCCTACTTTCTGCTGTGGGAGTAAGGCAAAATGGGTTCAGATGAGAATACTGATAGAATAAATTAAATTCTTAAGAGCTTTGCAGGTAAGAGATCTCACCACATGCTGGGCTGCTTTTGTTTCCAGATAGATAATGTTAAACGCTTATGCGGGTGTTTAATGTAGGGTCATTGTTTTCTTGTGGGAAGTGAGTCTTTGTCCTTCCAGAGGTACTGATTTTGAGGGACTTCTGTTTCAGGGTTGGACTGAGTGCAGTGTCATGGATATGAATGAGTTTTTCACCCGTTGTACGCCAGAAGACGAGCAGCAGAGAGTACGGTCTTTGGAGCCTTTTGATGAATATGAGGTAACCCTTCTGAACACTGGTGACCTCGCTTGATACAGTGTGGAGTCTGCAGTTGCTTCTGGTCACAGTGCTGTAAAAGAGCTGCTGCTTGTGTAGGCAGAAAGGCTGACGAGTCAGATTTGGTTACCGCAGAGCCTGCAGGAAGCTGGGGCCAGTAGCATTGGAAGAAGACTCTCTCTGATGTTAGAAAAGCTTCATGTTCCTTCCTCAGTGAGTGGTCTTTCAGGGAGACGGTGTTAGCAGTGCAGACTAGCTGGTGGTATAAAAGGTATTGCACGTGCTGAAAGCTGGCATGGTTCGAGGGGCAGTTATTTTAATGAAAGAGAAATACAGTGAAGATCACTGAATACATAAAAATACACCTGGTAGGAGATTCTTGGCTACATACACTGGGGAATGTTCCTGGGGGAAGCAGATGCACTTGTCCTGCTGTCTTCCATTTCTCTAGGCTATTTCTGTTTGTAACTGTTCGATACAGGTGAGTAGTTTCAGATATATTTTTGTCTGATTTTTGACATTCCCATGTGAACAATTGAAATTTAACTACGACTCTAGTCTTTGCCATTGTTACGTCAGCTGCTGGCAAAGTTTGCAACTGAAGTGAAGCTAAGTCACAGATACCGAGTAGTTTGTGATAAATATCCTATAGAACACTTACTATAAGTTTCCCTTTCGATTTTGCAGTTCTCTGGTTTTAATTCTCCCTAGAAATCTAGCAGCCTGCAGTATGAAAACAATTCAATGCACTTGGTGTTATTTTTGCCAGCACGCAGGAACTGCTCTGCTACAGGAACGCAGAAGTGATGACTGAAGGTTGCTGACATATTTGCAAAGTGGTGTAGAAGTGGTCTACAAGAATTATTGTAGATTGAGGCCATTGCTACAGTGAGGAAGTAAAGGCTGTTTGTCATTTGCCTTACAGAGGAGGTTAACATGGGCACAAGTCCAGCTGAACAATGTGCACAGGATTAAAAGGGCGCTCTACAATCAGCCTGTGAGATAAAGTAAGATCTGTGTCTCGCTGGAAACAAGCTTGATTGAATTAGATCACAAATGTAAAATACACACTTAGTGCTGAGGGTGACTGATTTGTAATTTGCCACGGATAAATAGTGGATTTTTTCCACTTTCGGGATTTGCATCATTTTGGGGTATCACTTTTCAAAAGGTGCGTTTTACTTCTGGTAGAAGCTGGGGCAGTGGTGCTAATCTCCTGGTTCCTCGTGCCTTTTAAATTTGTTTATACCCTCCAGTCAGGTAGTTGACTGAACCACCCCATGGAAAAGCACATACTCAGATCCCTAATGTCCATAAAAGCCCAGGTGCACTCTGGTGTTAACACTGAACTCGTGTGCAGTCCTCTTCCTTGTGCTTCTGCCTCGGAGTGATTCCAAGGCCAGACTGGAAATCATATTTATGTATTACTGGTCAGCAGAGACATGTCTCGCCTTTGAACATCTCGATTGCTTTGGGATTGCTTATATGCCTTGAAGAAACCTGAATTCCTCTGGTATGCAGCCCTCACTCTTTTCTGTGTTCAAAACTGGGAAGCATAAAGTCTGCATAAGCAGACTTAAAAGTTCCCTGTGCAAGGTACCGTTGAGCCATGGAAACCCCTGCCACAGCATGTTACAGAATTTATGTCAGATCAGAGCGCGACTGGACACGTTCATGGGGGAGAAATCCATCCAGGGTGGTTCAACACAGGACAGCTTCTTGCGTAGAAAACCCCTGAGCTGTACCTTCTTGAAGGTCGGGGTGAGGAAGGTGTTTACACACTTGGTCTGAGATTCAACTTTAGTCTTACTGCTTTTGGGCACTGTTTGGAACAGCGTCAGGCTGGTCTGGTCTTTGATTTGATCACCCCGACTGTTCTGAGATCCTTACTGCTGCTTGCTCTGAGATTGTGAGGGGGATTATTTGCTTTTGTTCTTTTTCTTGGGCTTGCTACAGGAATGGCATCTGAAATGTTCTCATTACTTTGTCTTGGCTGCATCAAAGGGGATGGAACCTTCCTGGACTCCACTGTTACCCAGTATGACAGGTACATACCGATGAGTTTTTGCAGTATTCTTTTATCTCATGCAGGCTTCTCTGAGAGATCTTAGGAGACAATAAAGCCCTGGAGGGAACAGATGAGATGCTGCCATCTGAGTAGCTTTCTCCACCCTTCTAACAATGGTTCTGCTGTCCATAGCAAGGCCAGGGTCACATCCTGATTCTGGTGGTTGTGATCAGCTTCATCCTTTTAGTTTATTGAACCTTCCAGTCTGAACAGCTCTTCCTGCTGTTGATACATGGGCCCTTCCAGTGACTGGCTGCAATGTCCATCTGTCCTGCTCCTCCTCCTGCTTTTGGGATCCCACAGGTGCTCCCTTTTCAACGTATTCCTGCTTGCCTTCAGACACGGCTCTCTGAGCTGTTCTATCCTTCCAGCTCCCAAAAGGACATGTTTTATGTGCTGCACTATTGAAGTGTTGTCCAGCAGAGCACTCAGGAGCGTGTCACAAAGTTTGTGCTTTGTTTTATTTCTCCCTGAGGGTGGAACTGTACCTGTAGTTATTTCTGTTTCTGAAATGCTCTTAAATCAGTATGTTGCTTTTTTTCAGATGGGAGAAAAGTGGTGCAGCTGGGGAAAATCCAAGGCCAGGACTGTATTTCCATGATAAAAAGGGCTTGGCAGCAGTAGCAGTCCAATAAATTATTTTGGCTGCTTGCTTACTTTTTCAGAGTGGAGAGTGGAAGGTTATTTTTAACCTGCTTCACCTCACTAATCTTCTTCCTAGTAGAGCACTACAGGTAGTTCTGTCTGCACCTAAAAGTCAAAATCTGTGCTCTGGGAAGCAGGAACAGCAGCTGGAAGAGGATAGGCAGGGTGGCATTCCTTAAGCCAACAAGGCCACTGAATCCATTGTGGTCTGTCTTGATTAGGTCTGAAAACATGTAGTGAAATGGAAGCTAAAGGAATATGTGCGTGGTTAGTCTGTGTGATTGTCACTAGTCCTTACATGAAACTTCAAAGGCTCCTAAGCGCATTAAGTTAAAAAAAAAAATGATCTGCCTTCTGCTTAACTGACCATACAGTGAAGACAGGAATAGCACCTTCCTGCTGCTATCCCTTGTATTCCAAACTGATAGCGAGAGCCTGGATTCAAAGTCTGGTAAATTATCCACGGTTAGGTACTTTCTACAGGAAATGGCAAAGGGGTTGTCTCCTACCCATATGTGCCCCCAGCTGTCCTCTCAGATAGGCCTGGGTCTGTGTTGAAGAGAGTGCAAGTACTAAATCTTCAAATAGAGCATGGTAAGTATATTTTCTGACATGAAAAAATCCCTCAGTCTTAAAAAAATCCACCCCTAGAAAGACATGTAAGCCCAAGGAGATGAAATGTTTTACTTCCATCAAACAATAGAAAGTAGGGTCTTGTACTAAACAACTGTCAGTAGAGGCAGTTTTTCTGAGTGTGGTACACAACTTAAAAGGCTGAGAGGTGTTTCTCCTCCACCTTGTCACCGCTTACAACACAAGGCACCCGATAAAAACAAAGAAGATGCAAACTGGAAACTGATAAAAAGAAAATTGTAGACTGCACGGGTGAGCTGGAGTCCTGTGTTGAAAGCTTGTGTCGTACAAAGGGATATGGCATTTAGAGAGAAGGTAACTGAAAATGTTCTCTGATATAGGACCAATTAACAAAGCTTATTCATCACGCTTTAGAACCTTATTTCAATGTTTTTGTGAAGGTAGGATGAAAATCTAGCAAGAAACTTTGATGTCCAGCTTCCAGGCGTTTGCCCTTTTCCTGCTCTTTGCTATTTCAGTAGCCCGGGATTGTCTTCATCAGCGAGGTTCTCCTTTGGAAGGCACAGCAGAGGATTACTGCTTTGCACAGCAGCTCAGGACACTGCAGCCTCCTCGCCAGTCTTGCCTCAACCCTGTTAAAGCCACCTCAGCACTGTGTCAGGAGTTGAGGGAGAAGGAGCAGACGCTGGTAGTCGGCACAGCGGTCATTTAAACCATGAAAGGGTGATTTTGGGGGCGTGCCAGATTGTCTGTGCGCTGTCAGCTCGCTTCACAATTTTGTTGTCCTGAAAAGCTGAACAATAGAGTTGCTCAATCTCTCCCTTAAAATGTAGTCACGGCTCCTGTTTGTGCACGAGTTCTTTTCTGTTGTCTCTTTGCCTTACAGTTCCTCGTTGTGATGGTGCTGGCAGGACGGCTGGGAGTGTCACTGCAGCAGCGTGTGCGCTGCGCTCTGAAATCCCTGGCCTGAGGCGTTACGGTCACCGCTCTGTTCTGGTGAAACCCAATGTGATTCTCACCACTGGAGGCTTTGGGGAGGAGGATGGACAGCACTGCCGTGTCAGAAATTTTCACCTGCTAATTAAGCACGCAGGCTACTGGAAAGCTGGCTATGTTAAAAAGGAAAATCCTGATGAAAGTTGGGGTGAGTTCCCATGCTGACGGCAAGCGGAAGGAAGATGTTTTTATGTTAACAATGAAATGATGTCTAGTGGAAAAATGATATCACAGTGCAATGCTGTTGACAGTCAAAGAGATCTGAAGATTCTGAATGCCGAGTGCCTGGTGTCACATGAAGTGTAAATTTAGTAAGAGATGAACCCCCCCGGTGTTCCAGTTGGTCCTCAGAGCTGAGAGGGGCTGGGGGCAGCTAGACTTACCTCTTAATAGGTGTGTCAATTAAGATGTGCTGCTATAGGTCCAAAACCAGGCACACACTAACAGCCTATTTGCTGTAGGTCCGGTTGCATTCGCAAGACGCAGTCAGATGCACGAATAACACGATTTATTTACACTTGCAACACAAACAGATTCTTTTAAGATTGCCTGTGAAAAATGCACTAAACTGAAGAAATTGCTGTGTAGCAATCATAGCAATACATACAATACATACATACATACATACAATCATAATTACAAGCGTAATCTCCCCCCAAAAACAAACAAACAAACAAACATACACTTGGTGCAGCCAAGGTGCAAATCTTACCAAAAGGCGTCTCTTCTGCGGTGGGTGAGGAGGACAAACCCTTAGGGTTTGGTGTCAAATTCTGATCCCACAAAACAGGCCCACAAAGGGCTGACATTTCTATTGATGTGTGGGGATGGGACTGTGGGCAAATCATTAAGTGGGATCATCAGTTGCCCAGGCATTCTGTGGTAGACTTTACAGCCTTGATATCTTCTGCCAGGACAGGCAATTGTCTTAGTGTCTTCTGCCAGACACAGTTAATTGCTGCAATAAGCAAGAAAAGGGGAAGGCCAGGACTGCACCAGGTCTCACTCCACCCTCCTTGCTGGTGTTGTAACAACACTGACCACCGGCTCTCCACCCAGCCTCGGTGTCTGCTCTAGACAATAGATGCTTATCAGCACTGATCAGTTGCAACTGTTTGTGCTTTTTGCTTCCAGCACGGGGTCACTTGGGTCACAGCACATCCCCTGCGACACTCCAGGCTCGGGGCAGAGTGTCTGGAAACTGCCTGGCAGAAAAGGAGCCAAGGAGCCGGGGGTGCTGGTCAACAGCTGGCTGAAGATGAGCCAGCATGTGCCTAGGTGACCAACAAAGCTACCAGCATCCTGGCTCGGATCAGCACTAGTGTGGCCAGCAGGACTAGGGCAGAGATTGTCCCCCTGGTCTGAATCACAGAATCAGAATCACTATTGTTGTAAAAGACCTTTAGGATCATCAAGTCCAACGATTATCTGTCTCTACCAGGGCCACTGCTGCACCATATCCTTGAGCATCCTATCTGTACAGCTTTTAAATACGTCCAGGGATGGTGATTCAACCACTTCCCTGTTCCAGTCTTTGATAACCCTTTCAGTATAGAAGTTTTTCCTCATGCCCAACCTCAACCTCCCCTGGTGCAACGCGATGCCGTTTCTTCTTGTCCTGTCAGCTGTGAATTGCAAGAAGAGACCAACACCCACCTCTCTACAACATCCTTTCAGGTGGTTGTAGAGGGTGAGAAGGTCCCCCCTGAGCCTCATTTTCTTCAGACTAACCAACCCCCGATCCCTCACCTGCTCCTCATAAGACTTGTTCTTCAGACCCTTCACCAGCTTAGTTGCTGTTCTCTGGACCTGCTCCAGAACATCAGATGTCTTTCTTATACTGCAGTGCCCAAAACTGAACCTAGTTCTCGAGGTGTGGCCTCACCAGTGTGGGGTTACAGTGGCACAGTCACTTCTCTAGTCCTGCTGCCGCACTATCCCTGAACAGGCCAGGATACTGTTGGCCTTCTTGGCTACCTGGGTGCACTGCTGGCTTATGTTCAGCTGACTTGATCAACACCCCACTGGTCTGACTGGGCACTGGTGAGGCCACCCCTCAAAGCCTGGGTTCAGTCTTTGGCAGAGAAGGGTCATGAAGCTGGGGAAGGTCCTAGAGCACAAGTCATGTGAGGAATGGCTGAAGGACCTGGGCTTGTTCAGGCTGGAGAAAAGGAAGCTCAGGGGAGACCTTTCTGCCCTTGACAGCTCCCCAAAAGGAGGTTGGAATGAGGTGGGGGTCAGGCTCTTTTCCCAAGGAACAAGTGACAAGAGTAGGGGAAATGGCCTCAATTTGTGCCAGGGGAGGTTTAGGTTGGACCCAAGGAACAATTTCTTCCCCTCCAGCGTTGTCAGGGCCTGGCCCAGGCTGCCCCGTGCCGGGGTGGAGTCCCCATCCCTGGAGGGGTTTAAAAGCTGTTTAGATGTGTTTCTGAGGGACATGGTTTAGTGGTGGACTTGGCAGTGCTGGTCCAACTCTGGTTGGACTTAGTGACCTTAAGTTTGATGGGAGAAAGATTGATGTGAACTGTGGTGTTTTGTATCTTTGCAGGTGGTCGGTTGTACCATACTGTGTCTTGTCTCTCGAATGGTCTGGCTTTGGTGGTAGGAGGACGAACATCCCCATCAAGTGCAGGCTTGGGAATGTTGTGGCTGAAGTTCACCGAAACCTGTCGTACCTGGGACCCAGACGACGTTACGGTGGAGCTTATAAGTCTGCAGCCTGCTGCTGAACCTGCTGCTTTGCGTTGGAGACACACTGTAACTGAAATAACAGTCAAAGGTAGGAAGCCTGGAAAGAGTGGACATGGCTGTTGGTACACAGAGGTTTACAAACTCCAGCAAATGCGGGGGCTGTCCTGCCCGGATAGGAAGGTCTGAAGGTCAAATTGTCATGATAGGAGCCTTACCTTCTGTGTAGTACACGCTGGACAGTTAGTGTTGGTGCGTTGAATTCCTCTGTCTGAAACAGTAGCTCTTGGTGAATGCTTTGAGAAGAATAAGGTCTTGATAGATACATCTCCACTTCAGAGAATCTAATTCCATTTCATAAAGGTTTTGCTCCGGTGGGGGTGTTTTTCCCTGGGGTTAAAGACTTAAACTTCATTTGAAAGTCCTATTTCAACATATTTACCCAGTTCTTTTGCCTTTTCGGTTTGTCAAGTCCAAAAGTAATTGTGAAAGGCTTCACTAAACCTGACAAGAGGGAAAGACAAAGCAGCCTCAGCATAGTTTCCTGAACTGAGCAACTGCATCGATTGATCCCACAATTGAGCAAGATTTCAGTTATCTGTGCCAAGAATACATGGTCAATTCATTACAGAAGCTGTACAACAGATCCCTTGTGGGAATGACTTTTATTATCGATGAGCTGCAGTCTTGCTAGTTTTCTAGTCTGGAAGTGTTTGTCTCATTGCAGGGTGTCTTAATAGACGTAGTGTATCGAAGTGCTGCCTGACTGCATCAATTTCTATCTTTGGTCAGCTTCTATGCAAACGGAAATTTTCTCTTTTGTGCCATACCAAATTCTAACTTCTCTTTTCACCTGGTTGTCTCTCTGTGTAGGTGAGAAGTACCTGTTTGTGTATGGCGGCCGCTCTGCTGTGGAGCCTGTGCTGGGGGATTGGTGTTTCCTGAGCACTCCGGAACTTTCCCGCGCTGCGGTAAGAACTTGGAGAGGCCCTGGGGAGTAGAAGTTGTGCTTAGGGACAGGTTTTAGTCGAGGCTTTGTCAGTGTTAATGATTGGACTCGATGCTCTTGGAGGTCTTTTCCAGCCTAGAAAATCTGGTGATTCTGTGAAGTTGCCTTCACACTGCAGGTGGCTGTACTGGGAACCCAGCTCAATCACAGTGGCGTTGCTGTGTTGAAGTGGGTGGCTCTGGCAGTACAGTCACACTCTGTGGAAATCAGAGCTAGAGCTGATTTCTCAACATCTTGCTGTTCAGTGGAATACAGTCTTCTCTCAGGGGGTGAGGTTGCAAGGGACATCTGCATATCATCTAGTCCAGCACCCTTGCTTAAAGCAGACCTAACTAGAACAGGTTGCTCAGGATATTGTCCAGTTGTTTTTTGATTATCTCCGAAGGTGAAAACTACACTACCTTCTTGGGCAACCTGTTCCAGGGGTTGACCTCCCTCGCTGTAAAATGAGAGGGATTTTTATATTCAAGTGGACTTTTTTTTGTATTTCCGTTTGTGCCCGTTGCCTCTTGCCCTGTGGATGAATACGACTGAGAACATTCTGTCTCTGTCTTCTTTCATCTCTCCCATTAGGCATTTACAGGTTGATAAGATTTCCCTTTGAGCATTCTCAGTCACTGCAGTGAGCTGCCCCAGTGCCGGCACAATCCGCAGCGGATGCTCTAGTGTGAGTGCAAGGGAACCAGGGAAACCTCAGGGGAGCACAGAGATAGAGCCAGAAGCAACCTGCTTGGTGCAGCAGGCACATCTCCTCCATGACTCCCCCACCTTCCCAGGTGCCCTGGTATGATAAGTACAAGCCTCTGGAATTGGAAGCAAGCAGTGATGAGGATCATGGTCCATCTAGGTGGGAGGTGTTGCCAAGGTTAAATCAGCCTACACCCTGCCTCAGAGTTACTTCCATTAGGAAAGAAAGACTGGTCATTGCCATAGAAGTCTCTTCTGAGGGGAACAGAAGGCCCAATATGCAGACCAGGTCTACTTCTGAGGGCAGCCTGCTGCCTCCACGCGGCCCATGTCAGAGATGTTATGAGGGCTTCCTACCCTGGTACGTCCCTCTGATTATTATCCATTATTGCTTTTTGATGCAGGCAGCAATGAAGTTGCAATAAGAAGTCCAAGGGCAATCAGGAGAGATTTCAGGGCCTTGGGATGAGTGGTCAAGGGATCAGGAGCACACGTAGTGTTTTCCTCTGTCCTTCCAGTTGCAGGGAATGATGTTGGAAGAAACAGGAAGACACAGCTGATGGATACCTGGCTCTGTGACTGGTGTCACTGGTAGAATTTGGGGGTTTTTTAGATCACAGATCAGTCTACACAACACCAGGCCTGCTGGTGGCACTCTCAGGGGGAAAAGGGTCTTTGCACAGGAGTGCTCAGGACTCATCTAAAGACCTTTAAACTGGACTTGGAGGGTAAAAGGGATAAAAGCAGTCTCGCTAGTGATTAACCACGGGACAATGTGCCAGTGTTTGAGGGATGTTAGTGCTCACACTAAAGGTTTTCTTTCTGTCTGTCAGTGCTGCAGTTCAACTTTTTATCGTGCTTTCTGGTCTGGGCCACTGGTCACCATCTTTGCTGGTCACTGCATTAGTCCATGTGTTTGGAAACTCGTGGTTCTCGGGTGTGTGTCTTGAACAGAAAGCAGCAGACAAGAGTGCAAATAAAGTTACTTAGAAGTAACTGTGTGCTGAAATACAACCCTCCAAAGAGTGAAAGGTGCTACATACACTGAGGGCCAGAGAAATACTGGAGATGGTGTAAATGGACACACTTCTACATGGTCATCCCTGGAAGAATGTGTATGGTTTGGGGTTTTTTAATTGTTCTCTCTACTCTTCCAGCAGCAGTTTCTGTTCCATGTCAGAAAAGACCGTTACATGCCATGGGACGTACAACACAAAGAGATCATTTGAGAGCCTGGGCATGGAGATGATAGGTAGACTGGTGAAGTTCAGGCTTGGACTTATGTTTTCCTAGATTCCCGTTGAGGGTCCAGTCCCAGAAGGCCGTCACTCTCACAGTGCCTGTAGCTGGAAAGGAGGAGTGCTGATTGCAGGAGGTCTGGGAGCAGCTGAGCAGCCCTTGGGTTCTGTGTTCTTTCTGAGGGAGCTTGGCCGTGGCTTTCAGTGGCAGACAGTAGGAACACAGCCTCCTCTCATCCCCAGGTAAGTAGAAGGCATTGTTCTGCAGTGAGTCCTGGGCCTGGCTCTGCCTGCTTCTTACTGAGGGATTCAGTTTCCTTTTGAACTCACAGGTATTCCCATACTGCACACGTGCATGATGGAAAACTTCTGCTTGTGGGTGGAGTGTGGTTTCACTCATCCCGTGTGCCGGGCATCACTGTCATTGACTTAATGACTGGTGTCTGCTTGGACTATACAATTAACACGGTAAGTACTGACGTTTTTCTTTTGGGGTAAACAGTGTTGTGTGGCAACTTGAGGGCTGTTCCCTGAAATGGAGTAGGGAATGCAAAGCAGGCAAATTTGTGAGTAGAAGAAACGTTCCCTGTTTGAGGTAGAGTCTAATTTTGAAGGGCTCTTACCAGCCCAGAGAACATAATAGTGTTAAGAGAGGGAGAGTGTTCAGAAGACTGAAGGTCATGGAGCTGCTCTGTTCCAGATGGGGAGCAGAACTGAGATGGGCACAAGCACGGTCATTTCGTGATGTCTACAGAAGAAGAGAACAGATGAAAACAGAGCCTCAGTTATCCTCATGGAGTTCTGTGGTGTAATTGAATTAAAAACATCATGGTGGAAAATGCTGCTCTGGCTGCTGCCTGAAGTACAAGAAGAAAATGACTTTAAAATCCTGAAACTCCACTGAAACATAAGGAAACTGTTTACTGTCAGGGTGACTGAACACTGAACAGGTTGCTCAGAGGATCTGTGTTGCTTCCATTGTTGGAGATACCTGAACCCTGACTGGGCAAGGTACTGAGAAACCTGCTATACTTGAGCCTGCTTTGAACAGGGATGGTTGGACTGGGTGATACTCAGAGGTTCCCTCCAACCCGCTTCTGTCCTGTGATTCAGGGAAGAACAATCGTGAAGCTGATGCCACATAGCAGGATTTTAGCATACTCTTGGCAAAACAGTTTAAACCTGGGAGTAGCTCTTGTCTGTGAAAATACTGCCTGGAGTACAAGAAAGACACCGATGTGTTGGAGCAGGTCCAGAGGAGGCCACAACAATGAGCTGGAACCCCTCTGCTGGGAGGCCAGGCTGAGAGAGTTGGGGGTGTTCAGCTTGGAGAAGATTCTGGGGAGACCTTACTGTGGCCTTTCAGCACTTCAAGGGGCCAGTCAGAAAGATGGGGACAGACTTTTTAGCAAGGGCCTGTTGCGTCAGGACAAGGGGTGATGTTTTTAAACTAAAAGAGAGAGATTTAGACCAGATAGAAGGAAGATCTATTTTTTTATTTATTTATGTGGTAACACTGAGGATGGTGAGACACTGGCTCAGGTGGCCCAGAGAGATGGTAGATGCCCCATCCCTGGAAACCTTGGGCCTCAGGTGTATAACAATACACTTTAGACTGTCTCTTTTGTGGTGAAAAGCCATGACTGCTCATGGCTGCTTCTGATAGAAGAATATAGAAGATGTCCAAAGGCACTGCTTCAGTAGAGTACTTCACAGGAAAGCTCTGGAACTGCTTGCCACAGGACATGGATGCCAAAGTGTTACATGGATTTGTAAAGTGACTGACTGTGTTCTGGGAAGGGAAAACATTACAGTTGAGGGAATACAAAAGCATTTCCTCTCATAAAAGCATGTAACTGCAAGTTGGCTTGGTGGAGTATACTAGAGGAGTGTATCGTGGTTTCCTGGGTTCTCTAGCTGTCTATTTTTGGACACATTTGTGGGTGGTATAACGGACTAAATAGTCCTAGATGGGACACAGTGTGGCTGGTCTTAACCTTCTAATGAAGGTACCATATGAAATATTTCTGCAGCATTGCATGAGGTACACGTGTTAAGTCCTGTGTGTTCACGATCTCTTTCATAGGAGTATCTGGAGTGGCCGTTAATGCTGCATAATCACAGCAGTGTCTTTCTGCCAAACGAAAAGGAGTTGGTGCTTATTGGTGGTGGTGGGAACTGCTTCTCCTTTGGGACACACCTGAACCCAGAGCCTGTCTCATTGAGCCTCAGCAACATCCTGACCCAGACACGGAGTGGGACCAAACAGGACTGAACCGTGCTGCTGTTCTGTGGGGAGACACCTCCTCACTGGAGGTCTGAAAGCAGCAAAGTGTTTCCACAGAGGTTTTGTATCCAGAGTGCATTTGTAAAGGTACAGTTTTGACAAGGGGTCGCGTACCTCATCTGTCTTCTTTTTGTACTGCTCTTTCTGTTGCTGGAAATAAAGTATCTTGGAAGTAGCTCTGTGGTGGTAGCAGTGATCCTTGGAGGTGCAGAGAGGAACAGTGAGTGCTATGCACAAGAGGGACATGACTGCACAGTGCTGATTCGGAGGTGCAGCTAAAGTCACAGAGGGAAAAAGCCATCGGAAATATTCAATTAAGAATAATTAAGTGAAAGGAAGTGCATCACAGGTCATCCCCCTGTCCCTAACAAGGGTTCTTCAGCTGGTGTGCAAAAGACAAATCCACAAACCGAGTCAAGAAGTTTGTCTTTATTTCTGTTGTGCAGAAACAAGTGACAGGCATCTAAACAGCAGCACATCCACCTCTGCCAGGCTCATGAGATTTATATTGACACAAGACACTTGGTGAGTTGGTCCGTGACTGAAGAGGGTCCCGTTGGGAAGCCAGCCAAGTATCGACAATCACACCAATATGGCTACATGCCGATCCCTTTATT
>JANHGN010019153.1:72522-98067 GCA_024605025.1 Megaceryle maxima | reverse complement strand
ACAGCAGACACTGTCTGTGAAAACAGTCTGCTAACTTCAGAAAGTTCTGTTAGTTAGAAGTACTGAACTGAAAAGTAGAATCACTGAACAGAATTAGTTCTGTTTTCACTCAAACCAAGACGCATTCTTACACATTCTTATGTCTGGGGTCTTTAGTAGCATTTTGTTCTTTCAAAGTATTCCATAGGTGGTATTAATTAACCTGCCTTTCTCTTGCTGAGCAAGAACTGTGTGTGTTCACAGCCAATTAGGAGGAAAGCTTCCTGTGGTAAATGATTTGCATTATATCCATTTACAAAAATCAGTTTTGTTTTGCTGACTTAAGAAAGGGAAGGAAATCAAAAATAAAGCTGTTGTAGAGAAAAACATTTTGAATACTACTAAATTTGTGGCATAGACCATTTAAAGGATATCAAATCTTTTCTGACCTGTGATGAAAATTAGCCCTACTTTTTTACTTTATGGTGATAACACATACCTATGTAGATGGGGATGTTTAATAGCACACTCTTTGTTGTGATACCCAGCACTTGACAGTTTTGAGCTGTAGCTTTTGGAACATCTTTATTGAAACCATCACTGTGACTGTAATCCCAAAGTCACGCTCCATTCTTTACTAGTAAACCTAAACCTTCCAATTCCTGTTGAAATTGACACTAAAATCTAAAGGGTTCTATTCGTGTTTAAGTTAGGCCCATACACAAGTGTTGGAAGAGCTGCAGAAGGTTGAAGAAATATCCTGTCCCTGCTTTTTGACCTTGGTAACTCCTGCTCTCGATGGCCATTTCTTTTTGCTAGCTCATGCCCGGCTGATGTTCAGGCACACTGTGACTTTGGAAGATGCAATAACTGTGGTGTCGGTGATGGAATCTTCTATGCAGGTAAGATCTCTTGCAGACATTGCCGTTGCTGCAGCACCACGTTTAAGGGGTTCAGTTTATTGTGTAGACATATGCCAGCTCCCTTCACCTCTTTGGAGGGGCTTCCGTGGACTGACAGGAAGTAGGTCATCAGAAACCTTGACAAGTATTTTTTAGTCCATCTTGATTAAAACCCTTAAACAGAGATTATACTGGGAAATATGAATCGGTGCTAAAGGCCTGGTACCTTTCCTTAATAGACTTTGCAGTCTCGGTGAATTCCTGGCGTACTATTGACTTTGGGTAATCTACATTTGAAAGACCTTTTGAGGCAGAAGTCATGTCTATATCGCTGTGTTTAATAGCCTCCGATGGGGTCTTCTTCCAAGATGTTATCCTGTCACTCTTTAACTAGGTGTGAGAGAACCACATCATCTTCTTGGAGCAAGTTTCGAACAGTTGCCAAGACTGACACTTTATTTTGCCACTAGATCATTTTAAAATATGCTGGTGGTGATACTAAACCTCTGAACTTGTAGAAGAGTAATTTTACTCTGAAAAACCTTAGGAGACCAAAACTTTGCACTGAAAACTCTGCATTCCAATTATCACGTGTAATGTTTCTGTGTAAAAAGGCATTACAAAAAAAAAAAAAAATGGAAGGCCAGATTTGAGTTTACTGTAGCATTCTTAGGATATTGAATGTAAAGAAAAAGCAATACATTCAGAATTAATAATGGGAATGTGAGTCTGATAGAGGCTTTTTTAATGGAAATGTGGAAAATAATATAGAAACTCTTCAGATAGAATATTTTTAAAGCAATTAAATCTTCATGCTTTGGAGTAGGAAAAAAAAAATACTGTAAGCAGATTATCCAGAGTTTTATGCATGGGGTCTTTAGCACATCTGAAGTATTCGGGTTTGGTTCTGTCGGAGATCGTGTACTCCACTGCACAGACGATCCAAAATGGCACTTCCTATGTTTCTGTATAGGTTGATATGAATATACTGAAATTCAAACGATTCTGTACAACACCCATTAGCTCAATGGACCTTAAAGACCTTTGCAGTAGATACGCTCCTATTGTGGAGATAAAGCTCTTCAGGATAGATGCACAAAGTGTCACATGTGGCAGGTAGGCACTTGTGATCTCCCTTGTTCTTTCAGTGAGGGTTGAGAGACTAATTGCAGTTTGTGCCACACATAATCTACTGCACGGTGTTGCAAATGGAATTTGCCTCAAAAATACTGCCAAGCCTGACCTTATTAAGTAACAAAAGATTATTTCCCTCTCTGCTGCAATTCATCTTGCACTGTTTTGAAGAGCTCAGCTTTCCAATGACAGCACTGCCTCTAAGTTAACATAAGAAGCTGTACGAATATATCCAGTTGAAATGGCAGAAGCTATGACAGAAGTGTTCATTAACTGTAATTAAGCCTGTAATTAACTAGATGGGAGTTTGATGGGACAGTGGTTTCAAAGCAATATGGTTTTGGACAGAAGAAATCTGAAATACGAATATTGTTTTTTCATAACAGATCAAAAAGTGGAATGCATGATAGAATAATAACGAACGTGTGTTGACATCAGTGCATCTCTCTACCTCATCATGAATAATCTAACAGAATTGTTTTAACTGGGGGTGATTTTGTCATATTTATAGAGCCCTGGCCTCCAGGGTTGCAGTTTGCACAGCAAGCATCTGTCTAGTAAGAGTCAGTGAGAAATTGGCCTGTATTATGACGGTGGAATAGCACCTGGGAGGAGTTGGTATGCTTATTGTATTGGCTCCACTCTTGGCTACTCATGGGCGAGTAGGCAAGCATGCTCCTCCTGGCAGCTATAAATGAGAGCTGAAACAGTTTCTTTTAGAAGAAAGTGATTTATTTGTTTCAATAAAACAATTAAAAGAAATAACATACCAAAGCTTATTTTCAGAAATTGATTCCCTCTGTAGGAAACAAACCGAAACATTTATGTGTAGATAGATTCTGTGTTTCCTGCCTAATTGCCAGTCTGTAGAATGAGGTTGTAAATGGGCAAGGACCAGTGTCATTCTTGAAGGACTGGCTGCCACCACGGGCTCAGCAAACTCTGTCTTTGACACCATTTTTGCAACTTGTACAAAAAGTCCTATTCTTGCCCATGTAAAATCAAAGTTCACAGGCCAGTGCTCAGATATTTCTCGGGAGCCCACTTGGAAAGGAGGACTACCACATTTTTGTCACCACCCTAGTTCATTGGGGATTTTTGTTTGTTTCATCCTCTAATTCACTGTTATTTTTCTCTTTCCTACTTTATCTTTGTGAGCACATTCTAATCCCCCCAGCTTGATCTTTCCTTTGCTTCATTTCCTTTTTGTTAACGCTGTTTCCCACCTTCTCTTGGTCATGTCTTCATCCTTGTTTTCTTCCCTTTCCAGTCCCTCTCCTTTTACTCCCTTTTTACATTTGGGCCCTTTTACACCCTTCCTTCTGCTAGCTTTCTCTTACTTTCCCTGTACATATTTTTTTCTGTGTGCTCTAGCTCCTCTCCCCAAGGTTCCACGGCGTGTGGATTTGTCGTGGGGGTACTTTCCCCTACGCAGAATGGCATCTCAGAGTCTTGGAGGGGCAGGTATCTCGGAGATGTAAGCGCCAGCACAGGAGTGAAATGTCACAGATACCTTAAGTTCAGTCCCATCCCACTTGGAATTTCACACACACAAGAACATTTAAAAGAAGCTCATGGTGACGGCCAAGTAAAGCACTGAAAAGTCAGTGAGGGCAAGAGATAATTGTACCCCTTGGGCATATATCTCAAGATACATAGTCATGTATTCTGCTTTTCTCCATGGGATCTTTAAGTCACAAGCTGACAGTACACAAGCCAAAAGTAACTATGCTTTGTCAAAGTGTTCTACTCACTGTTTTGTTTATTACCTGCTGTTCTAAAGGTAGAATTCACCATTTCTTCTTGTGTTTTTCTGTGGAATTCATCTCCAGTGTATTTGAGTATTTAAGAAATAACAATTCACTTTTCTTTATGCCGTCCTTGTGCAGTGATGGGATGGTGCTACTCCTGTTCAGTGATCTGGAGCTGAATTATGCACCTTCCACAAGAAATTGTCCACTGGAGCTGGAAATTGCCCCCTGAGAGTTCAGGGCCCAGTTTCAGAGTAGTGGAACTCGGAGTGTTGGAGCATATTTCCCATTGACTGCAGTTTCCTCCTGTGCACACACTGCATCAGGATCCCAGTTACAGATGTGGCTTTCAAAACCTTTGCTTAACTGGCTCATTCTGAATCCAAAGAACTGGAACTGAGCATCAGAGAGAGAGACTAGTTCTCTTTGCCTTCAACTGTCCTGGCCAAGAGACTGGACTTTTCTTTCTACAGTCCCTGCCTCATTAACTATGGACCTTCCAGTCCTTGAAACAAATAGAGCAGAGAGGTTCTGCAGCAGCCTTTTCCATGGCTACAGACTAATGTCTTCCATGTGGAAGATCTAGCACGTTCCTGAAGTGACACGTGAAGAAAGCCCAAGTGATAACTTCAGTGGGATGCGTTTATGGTTGCCTGGACATCCTTGGTTTTAGCACCATGTAGTTTTAGAGGGCTTTGTCATCACCAGAATGATGGTTTTTCAATGTAAAATAGTGGGGTTTTAATGCAAACATTTAAAATTTTAGAATGGAAGACTGAGAAATTGCAACAGATGAAACTCTGTGGTCCGTGTGATGCCATATGTAGCAATTTCAGTGTCTAGAGATTCTGCTGACTTTTGCTATTGCTCTCCTGGCACTCGATATGTGTCTTGTTCAATAGTTGTGTTGAGGTCTATAGATCAGTCAGGAGTGGTAAATGCTGACTAATCTGTGCCAAAATAGAGGGTTCGCGGTGCCTTTTTCTTCGAAGCGCAGTAACGACAGAGCTATTCTAGCTTATATGTTGTGGAACAACTCCCTTCCTGCAGATGCTGCCTTCCAAATGAAAAGCATTCCATTTTCACAGGCACAGCAAAATTGTCCCAGGTTAAAATCCCTCACTCTCTGGAATTGTTTCTGAATAGCTAGCTACTCTCAGAGAGCTATTCAGAAATACTTTTGCAGATCAGTTGGCAGGCCTTAATACCCAGGTCTTTCCATTCACATATTTAGACAAAGCTAATGAAAACTTTAGCAGGCAGAACTTCTTCAGTTATAAAAGTTGCTCACTTGGGCAGAATTTTTACAGGGTGTTTTGGAAAACTTTCCATTTTTAGTCATGATGTTCTCAAGCTTTTGGTGGACTTTCCATTTTTTTTTTTGTAGAAGTCAAAATAAACCAGTGTGAGCAAACCTCAGGCTTGATCATACAACTGCTTTACGTGTATGAGCAGCTTTACCTGTGTGAGCAGACCTAAGAGGATTATTTGTGTCAATACTAAATATTTGCTGCCTTAATCTTTAAAATATGAGAGAGAATTTTGTATA
Organism: Megaceryle maxima; assembly: GCA_024605025.1. Classification (NCBI taxonomy): domain Eukaryota; kingdom Metazoa; phylum Chordata; class Aves; order Coraciiformes; family Cerylidae; genus Megaceryle; species Megaceryle maxima. The sequence continues at coordinate 92,752 of JANHGN010019153.1, read as the reverse complement.
GAACGGTCTCTTCTGTTTAAGTGTGGTGCTGAATAACAATAACAATAACAATAGCTTCCTTTTTGTTTTTTTTAATCTCTTTGGTGATGTAGGGGGGTGCGCTTCTCGGAGGCATCAATGCCTTACACACCTCATTTCCAGAAAATCCAATGGCGCAGTACCGGACCCAGTGTGAGCTCATACTGGAGAGACTGGAGCTGCAAGATCTGCTGCATGAAGAGCTACAAAGACTTGACAGGTTATAACAGGCAAAGTAACAAAATAATTCAATAGCACAACCATAACTGTTTGACAGTAATATCTGGAGAGGGTCTGAAGGTAGAATCTGACACTGGGAGGTGACTTGTACTTAAGAGGACTTGGATAAGCGGGGGGATTGTTTTCAAGTAACACTCTGAGATCATCACAAGATCATTTTCCCTCTGGGTTATGGAATTTACAAAGGTGGTAAGAATGTTTTCATCAATTCCCACCTTGTCTCAATTCTATGCTCAGATAAGTTTCAGTGGAGCTTCTCAGGGTCAAAATGCTAGGTTCTGTAGCAAATAATATTATATAACCTTTTATTACTTGCTTGGTGAAATGCAGCAGATCCACTGCATAGTTTTTGAGCCATCTTTTGTGTTGGGCTTGTCAGGATCCCTTCCTTTCTGTTAATGGAAAATATAAGCCTGGATCAAAGTTCTGTTCCTTTGGGTGATTTTTCTTTTTTGCATGCTGGAATTTTCCCTGTCTTCTTTAGTTTTCATCCCTCTGCAATAATCTTTGGAAAGTGTATTTGCTGTTATTAGTAGAAAAGTTTTCACATACTGAGGCTGAGAGGAAAACATCAGGATTAGAAGGAAATAAAATTAAAAAAAAAAAAAATTGTTTCCTGAAATGAAATTAGGTCCTACAGAAATTAATACTTTCTTATTGTTAAGTGAAGGCTAAAGGTTCATGTTACTGAAACTAATGGAAGTAGTTGGGAAAATACACTTTTTCCTTTAAATATTTTTCGGACTTATTTTGTAAGTCATGCTAAGGACATCTTAAATAAGCACAGAGGCAATAAAAGCAGATGAAAGGGGCATCTCCAACAGATGGACAAAATCTGCTTTTAAAACAGAGTTGTCCATAAGGGATCCTAGATATGTTGGATGGGATGGGAGCTCGAATACAAAGACGGGATCAAATCTGTGTTTGACCTTCCTGTCAGGATCTTGTGCTATCTGCTCCAAATGCCTTCTAATGAAGAGGAACTTCTATTGCCTTCTATTCCTCTTCTATAATGAAGAGGAACTCCTATTTGGTAGTCTGTTCCATTATTGCTCCATCCTAATGTTCATTAAGGTTTTCCCAATATCCCACTGAATCCCCTGTGCTGCAGGTTAAGCTGATTTCTTCTTCCCCTCTTAAGCAGCTTAGAGAATACTAAATTAATGGCCTCTTTAAGAAGAACCTATTCTGTATTAGAAGACTTGTCCCAAGCATTCCCCCTAAACTATATTTCAGTCAACCAAGCCTGTATCTTTCAGCCCTTCCTGATGAGTCACATACATTCCACTACTTTCCCTCAACATTGTAAGAGTAATCATATTAGTAAATAATTACAATCATGGTTCTAGAGCATGCATGTCAATATAGCTTTTCTCACATAGCAGAGGAGCTGTTCATAATGCATAGGAATCATCTCATCTACACTAATGCAGACTCTCTGGGGATGGACTGTGGCTGCTCTTCACTCAGGGTTAGACTCACTGTCTACCAAAAAGTAGAATGCTTCCTCCCTTGGCAATGATATGTTTAGGTACAATAGACAGGATTTCAGCTCTGCTGAGATTAGAGGGAGCTCTCATCCTAGCACCTCTCTTGTTTTGGAGGGCCCTGGGAATGTTAATAACCACAGTGATAAGTTTTATAGGTGATCTGAGATGCTTTCCCTCTTATTGTGGAGTCTCTGACATACTGAGTCCCTAGCAGTGAGAGAAAAGCACCAGCAGCCACTGCTCCAAGCAGTAGCTAGGTTCTCCATTCTCTTCTGTCCTTTGAGGCTTTGCCTTGCTCGGGATGGAATCTAGGGCAGTTCCTGTTCTAGAAGATACACCTAGAGAATATATAATCCTTAAGGCACCCCACCAACGGCTGTAAGTACTGCAAAGCTGTTTGCTTGGGCTTTTGTCTTCTGTTTGATTTCCCAAGGAAATGAGTTCAGGTGGTTGCTTTCTGTCCATCTGCGTGTCTTCTGCTGGGGACTCTTCTATTCTGCCAGTTTCTGTAGAAGGTGCTGAAAGATGAGAGACTGCAGCACCAGCTTTCAGAGCAAACATGAAACTTAGTAATACACTTTTGTGACCTATGTTATTTGTTGCTTTGCAACATTCATACATATTAAGCATCACTAATGCAATAAAGAAAGAAAATAAAAAGAAAAATAAATTACTATTGATTTTTTGTCTTTTCAATCCACAGATTACAAAAGGAAAGTTCATGCCAGCTGCAGCCTGAGGGGACAAGATGCTTGAACAAGGATACATTTGGGCAGTCACCGCAAGTGTCTCAGTCAGAACCCTCACATCAACAAAAGAATAATTCCAGGCCCCAACCTTCTTTACCCAAAGGCAACTATGAAGGGGAGGTATGTGTAGAACCCCTGTGCAAGCCAGCATCTGATAATAACAGAAGTACAAACCACTTGATTAAACATAGTAGGAGAGGCGATGATGGCAGCCTGCTGTGGTTTGACAGCCTGGAAGAGAGCAGCACTGATGCTAAAGAAACTTTGCAGGAAAAGTCTCCAGCACCCAAGATATCCCCAAATAACTTGGCTTCAAAAGCCCTGTGTAAAACATCCTGTTCTGAAGAAGTAAGTTCTTCAGTACCAAGGAGGGGAAATGGAATGAGAGAGTCACTAGCAACTGGGAGTCTACACGCCCCGTTGGAACTGGACAAAGTTTCTGAGATAAGCAGGAAAAGGACTGAAGAAGACAACTGTTTTTCTTCAGAAGCAGATATTCAAGCCCCAGCATCACCAAGTGCTAGTGTGCGTGATTCAGTTATTACGCAGCGGGTTTCCAAACGCTGGCAGAGACTGCACACGGAGAAATCACGTGGATTCTTCACAAGTACCCAGGACCCTCAGGCTTCAGTACTACCTGCGTCTGGCCTGTCAGATCTTTCAAGCGATGCAGATTCTGTGCTAGGGGAGGAAAAGAACAGTGTATCTGTAGCAGCAAAACTAACAATTTCCATGAGGAAACGAAGTAAAGGTCAAGTCATGAAGGAAACAAAGGTAGTAAGTTCCCATGAGCCAGAAGTCCTTGACAGTGAAAGTCCTCCAGCAGCTAAACTAGCTAAATTTTCTTTCAGAGCAAGGACAAAACTTGATCATTCTTCAGGGAAGAAAAATGAAGAATTTTCTCTCTTTCAGAGTGAAACTATTTTTAAGCCTGGAGAGCAGCTCCAGGGAGAGCGGCTGCCAGAAGAATGCTGCTCTCCTGAGAAATGCAAGGTAACGCTGGCCCATGTAGGAAAAAATAGGTTGGAAAAACCATCAATTGATAATAAAGGGAGAGGAGAGCAACAGAGTCAGGCCTTAGGGAAGGAGATGACGAGAAGTGCAGCTATGTGCTCTGATGTCAGTTTTGATGCTGTGCCATCTCCACCCACTGAAAAGAAAAAGGAGGGAGGGGAGAATCCTGGTGGCCCGGGCACAGGGAAGGTGCACTCCAGCACATTAGCCAAACTGTCCGCGTTCTCCTTTCCATCACATCCCAACTCAAAGTGGGAAACCTCACCCACCGTGAAGATTGAAAGCAACAAGGAAAGCCATGGCCCCTTATTGAGGGTGCATGTGAGCAATCCTGGCAGAAGGAAGAGTTTTGCCTTGGGAAACACCAGTAAAGCCAGTGTGGTCGCAAAGAAATCTCTCTTCTCAATAGCGGAGCTAGATGATTCTACGTTAGATTTTGATTGGGATGAAGAGATTAGGAAAAATCCAAGCACATAACATGTATGTCTTCCAAATTACTTAACATGCAGTTCTTCTGAATCTCCATCCTTCTATCAGTTGCACCCGTAGTTTACAAAGCATTTAAAAACAATCAATGAACGTACTTTCTTTAAGGGCCCTTTAGTTTACAGAAGCTAAGGACTGCATACGCTGCAGGCTGATGTGGCTTTTAGTTTTCTGAACTCTTCCCAAGACCACTTCTATCAGCTGACTGTTTTGATTGACCTGATATAACCCGAATTTACCTGTATAGTTATGTTCCTATATCAGGAGTAAAGTGAATCTTGTAGAAGAGCAGGCTTAATTGACTGTTACCCTTTACTGCGTGCACTGGCTAGAACTCTGCGTGGTTGGGATTGTCCTTCCAAATGACTACGCTGCTTCAGAGAAATGATGATGCTAAAGCTACATCATTATTTTGCTCATCTGTATACGCTGTCTGTCTCCAGATAGCAGCATTGTGATTTATCATCATGCTATGGTAAGTAATTTCATATTATCGGTATCACGACAGCGTTGCCGCATCTCTGGTTATTGCACTCCTTGTCACACTGCTGATGTTGAAGACATGGATCAAGAGCTTTTTGTTTCTGGTGTTTTTTGTTTTATTTCAATTTTAAATACACTGGTTTGGGTGTCTGTGTCTGTATTCTGGGTCATTTCATCAAAACCCAACTCTGTAACAAACATACCGTTCTCCACTGCGGAGAGAACAAATTTCAGGTGACTGAATGGGACTCTCAGTAACCAGGGTAACTTTAATGCAGGCATTAAGCCCTGGCATGTAAGCCACACTTCACATCTAGCAGCATGGTGAAGAGCTACCCTGGTGTGGTTTGGTTCTGATTCAGAGAATGTTTGCTCAACTATTTTAATTGTGATTAGCGTTTTACTGCATCTGATAATGCAGTTCATCTTCTGTAGCATGCTGTATGTCATTCATTTGTCTAATGGGAAATTAATCTACTAATGCATTGCATGTTTACAGAGAAGGGGAAGCCTTAAATTTCTTTCAGTGACTTGCCTGGTGTGTTTCTTCTGTATTTGAATTCTCCACAGAATATCCTTGTTATTACCTGCAAGGTAAACAGAGAATAGAGTGGTTGCTTACAGCACAGTAAATCCCTTGAGAGGCTTGCTAGCATGAAGAAGATCTGATTCTCTCTTGATTTGTTTAAATTCAGAAGTAGCTCCCCTGAAACCAGCTGAGTTAAAATACTGCAAAATTTCAGAGAATGAGGGAGTGTGAGACCCAAGTACTTTGGTGTGATACGGTCAAGTCGTGAGAACAGTAATTACAGCAGTTGGCTTACTGTTACAAGTTTGGGAAAACGACAGAGACGTTACTGTCCAGGCTGGGTGGGAGGTTTCTGTGTCTGGAAACATGACATCAATCAGAAGTGGAATTTACCCACCTCCCTCCCAGAGCACAGAGCTACCCCTTGCTGTTCCTCCTCGCAGTGACCAGGGTGAGGGTGACCTGCACTCATGATCCTACTGCCTGTGAAAATTAGAAGTTTCCTACAGGATGCTGTGTCTGCACCGAAACCGGAGAAGGGTCAAGAACGCTGGAGCTCTTAACATTTATGGTGGTCTTCCTGCTTGCATTTTCACAGGCCACATACAGGCACAGGAGTTCATCACCGCTGGATCTGCAGCAGCCCCCTGCATGGTGGTCTCATTTACAATAAAAAACCCTGCTTACTAGGTTTGATGGATGTTACTTGTTGGGCAGTGCAAAGCCAGAACATAGCTACTGGATCCTAATAGTCAAGTGTCACAAGGTTTTTTTTACCGTGCAAAATGATAAAAAAATTAGCCAAGAGAAATTTCATCCGCCCGTGCCAGTATTGTTTTACTCATCGCTTCCCTGTAGATCGGTAACTGGGGTGCCATCTAATGTGATTTGGAAGGTAAAGTTATGTGATGAGCTTCTCCCAAGAACTGCAGGATCTTCTAAATAATCTTATGTGAGAGGCTGGTTGACTTTCCTCCCTCTGGAAATTAGAACTCTCTTGAAATAGCGGAATCATAGCGGCGCAAAATTGAGGTGAAAGTCAAGCTCAAAATTGCCTTCATATCCTCCAGGCTTGTGTTTGGGAAGGTTCTTGTTTTCATACTCTGCTTGTTTCAAAGCTGCTGCACTGTAAGATCTGCCCGAGGGCCGGTGAAGCTGCGCAGCGAAGCAGAGCAGCTGCGTCTCGGGAGAGCTGAGCTGCCAGGTAGCGCAGCGGACAGCCGTCTGCCTTACCCGTCAACCACGCGAAGCCTCCCGAAGCAGAGCAATGCGCCCAGTTGGCAGCAGCTCTCGCAACCGGCCTCTCCCGTTCCTGTGGTGTCCTTCAACCTGTGCAGAGATGATTGCAGCTGAGTAACTGGGAGATAATTAAACCAAGTTTATTTTTTTGGTGGATGAAAAATGTTCTCTTTGATGCAGTAAAGCTGAGCCTGGAATACTTGAGGTACTGTACGTCCCACAGCTTTTCCAGTCACACAGGACTAATCACATTTGAGGTCCAGTTCAGCAGTTTGGCTGATGGAATACTGCTAGATCCCTTTACTATTATTAATATTATCACGTTTTGAATTGAAACCTGTAGTTCAACTGTTCTTTTTAAAGCACAGTCAGCAGAGCCATGAGCAAGTTGGCAGCTTGCTGGAGACTGGATCTGTCACGATGTGTGTAGCTCCTGGTAGACTCAACTGTCTGGGTATACAGCCGGGCTTTGGGATACGTCCTGTTATCACCTTAGAGCAGTACGCCCAAGCGAGGTGTGTGTACTGGGATCTCTGAGCTTAGAGGACACCAAATGTACGAGCTCTTCCTCAGACTTGCTGAAATTCCCTGACAGCAAGAGGCAAGTTGCAGCAGGTTCCATTACAGCACACCTAGAAAGGCCCCCAGTGCTTAGTGGACAACAGAACCATGAAGGATAAAGAAATACGGCATCTGAACTCCTGCTTAATGTGGACAAATTATCCCACTTAAACCAAGGTTCTCGCTGGTGAGCGCAGACTCCATCCATTCATTCTTTACTGTTAGAGTGCCATTTGTAAGGCCTGATTTCCAAATGTCCTGACTACTTAGCAGCTGAAGCTTAAGTCATGTCAATGAGACATGTGTAAGGTGCAGTGTCGTTATCATTTCTGTCTTCATCTCTTTCGTATTCTTGGCTGTGAAACGGCCCCTTCAAGAAGAAATGGTAGCGAGTGATCTCCAGATGTCCTGTGTTCTGGGAGCAGAGGAAACAAAGTGACACAGGTTCACTGCTCTTCTTGCTGAGGACTTCTGAGAACCTAAGACCTCCCACATTTTAGCACCTGTCTTTACTAGATTGCAAGTCACGCTTGCATCCCTCAGTATCTTTGTGCACATCAGGACAAACTGGATAATGCCCAGGAGGCTTTTCCAGATCAGCGAAGACATTTTGCCTGTAAAGCTATGCAGCCCTGGAAAAGGAGCATGGCTGGGTTGCTATCTACCACTTAGAGATGCTTCAGGTTATCTAGATTCAAATGCACAGTGTAGAATTTAGGCAGAGTGAATTCCGTCATTCTTTGTAGTGTCTTAACAGTTAATATTTGAGGGATAATGTGTTAGCATATCAGTAAAAAAGAAAGTTGTCTCAGATTCCACAGATTAGAAGTAGTCAGTGTATTCCTTTATGAAATAGAACTATGCTGCTTTACTGAGCAGAGGTTTTTGAGACCCGAGGGGTCTGCTCCTCCCACACACCACGAGAAATGCCTGACGGGTTAGACCCAGCTGGCAACAAAGCACTGCAGAGCTGCTCACTCACACCCCTGCGGTGGGGTGGGGAAGAGAAAATACAATGAAAGGCTCATGGGTCAAGACAGGGACAGGGAGGAATCACTCTACAGTTATAGTCACAGGCAAAACAGACTCGATTTGGGGAAAAATTAATTTTATTGCTAATCAAATGAGAGTAGGTTAATAAGAAGTATAAACTACATCTTGAAACACCTTCCCCCCACCCCTGCCTTCCTCTCAGGCTTAACTTTACTCCCAGTTTTCTCTACCTCCTGCTCCCAAGCAGCACATGGGGATGGAGAATCACATGTTGTCTCTGCTGCTTCTTCCTCCTCAGGGGGAGGAATCCTCACACTATTCCCCTGCTCCAGCCTGGAGTCCCTCCCATGGGAGCCATTCCTCCGTGAACTTCTCCAACATGAGTCCTTCCATAAGATACAGTTCTTCATGAACTGCTCCAGCATGTGTCCCTTCCACAAGGTTCATCCTTCAGGAACAGACTGCTCCAGTGTAGGACCCCCAAGGGCTCACATGTCCTGCCAGGAGCCTGCTCCAGCATGAGCATCCCATGGGGTCATGGCCTCCTGTGGGTGCATTTCCCTGCTCCGGTGCCAGGTGTTCCTCAGGCTGCAGGCAGGCGTCTGTGCCACTGGTAATGCCCCCGGGCTGCAGGGGCCAGCCTGCCCTCACCACGGGCTGCAGAGGAGTCTGCTCTGGCACCTGCAACACCTCCTCCCTCTCCTTCTTCAGTGACCTTGCTGCCTGCACAGTTGTTTCTCTCACATCCCACTCTCCACCGCAGGCTTTCCTCCTTCTTAGACTATCACAGAGGTGCTGCCACCACTGCTGACTGGCTCAGCCTTGCCCAGAGGCAGGTTCAACTTGGAGCCAGTGAATCTTCCAGCAGCTTCCAGCAGGAGCCACCCCTGTAGCCACTCCCCCACTACCAAAATCCCGCCAGACAAACCCCAGTACAAATGGAGCAAAAGCCGAAAGGAATCAGAGGAGGATACTGCAGACTCCAATCACTCTGAGGTCACTGCCTGGAGGGCCACTGGGGCAGCTTTTTTTCCCAGTTAGAAGCAACAAAGAGGAGACATGGGGATGTTCTATTCAGGTGGTGGAAAGGCCCATCTTTTCTCTGTTAGCAGAAAAAAAGACTCTCTTGTCCTTAGGAACTGCCCACAAACAGGTTGTGGTCACCCAAGCCTGTTGGATAAGTAACTAAAGAATAAACTTGTAGGAGCAGATACTGCTGAGATATTTCTTCGCCAGGCCAATTGAATACTGCTGTTGTGGTTGCTTCTGATTCATAGCATGAACTCGGAGCATCCGAGATAAATGGGAAGCACACAGCACTCAGAAAACCTGCTGCTGGTTTGCTCCTTCACCGTTGCCATTGCTACGGAACCCATTTATCAGTGCCCCGTCAGGGAACATTGCTAACTCCTTACCCTTTTTAATCCAGCTTCCCCCACAAACAGTCACGTGTTTTACTGTCTTCTGAGTGCTACAATAGCCCAGGGATGGGAGGGTTTCATCCATTATGGCTGTGCCAGTCTGCTGGGCTAACCCACAGATGAATTTCCCCTTCAGGTACTTCCTGCAGTCCATGGGCAGATGAGTCACTTCCTGCCCGCCATGATCTCCTCCATCTTCGAGCACTCGCCTCTCTGAGTTCATAATCTAAGAATACAAAAACACACCCCATATGTCTTCTCAAGGTGACTATAAATATATACACCGAGCCAATTACTGTTGAATACAGTGGTATTGTATTAAGATGTGTTTTATCTTTGCGAGTCTGGCTCCCGAAAGGTGAATATATACGTTGCTGTCTTAAAACCCAGTTGGACCAAACCTTCAAAGTCACTGGTTCTAGCAGCACGTTGATCAGGTTCTCGTTTGTGAGCAGCAGTGAAATGCTGTTAGATATTCAGTGGCCGGACACCGCTGCCTTGGTTGAAACCAGATTACATCCTGGCAGAGTGGGACAAGATCACAGTGTTACTGGCAGCTGTCCCATCGTAGTGTTCTCCTGCATGGCCCATGCAGACATGCTGGTGAGTCAAAAGGAAGTGGAAAGCAAAAACCCCAACAATTTAATTGTATATTTATATTGCTTAATTGCATTTTTGTGTAAAAAAAAAAAATGCTTCATCATAATTCTTCTAATCCTTCTTCATGGCACTTAGTCTGGGGAGGGCACAGCCTTGGCTGAAATGAGACTGGACTTAGTGAGACCCGTGGTCCTTCAGGTTAAGACACCAAGTAGGACATTCTAGACTGTCATGAGGTAGCTCTGCTTTGTGCTGGAATCGCTCCCCGTTTGCCAAGACTTGGGAAGGTGGAGCTGTGAGCCATCGTTCTCTGTGCTTACCTACATCACTGCTGACAAACCTCTCTGGCCTGTCTCCTCCTTTTTCTTCCGCTTGAAAAGAGGCTTCCTAGGGAGTCTTCCTCTCTACTTCCCGTTTACAGAAGCAGATTACTGGCCATGCCTGGGGCTTACTTTCAGAGTTAGGTGCTATGGACGGAAGTCTTTGGAAGGTGAATTAAAACTAGAAAGCTGTTCCTAGTTCTACAGCCCCAGGTTATTTCAGATCTCTGCTGGAGTATTTACCTGTCATTGCTGTTTTTCCAGGTTTGAGTGAGAACCGAACAATTCAGCCCAGTTCTTCTAACTCCCTGCCCTGGCTGAAGGCAGCAGCCTGTTCTCCCAGGCAGTGTCTGCTGGTGGCAGTGACAACACCCCATGGTCAGAGTCACTACCAAGGGTTGGGGTGCAGAGGAAGGCCACTGCTGGAGCTTGTGCACCACACTGGGGGGTGCAGAAACTGAAAGGAGGCACCTGCAGGGAGGAGTGGACAGGGCAAGTGACACCAAACTGACCAGCCAGGGATTCCAGCCCATAGACATCATATTTGGTGTAGAGCTGAGGGGTCACGAGGGTCAAGCTCTCTTCTTCAATGCCTGGCATCTGAGGAGGACTCTGTCTGTTCTACCTGCAATCCCGATCCATGTGTTTCTGAAGCCAGTTCCAGAATCCAGCTCTTGAACACAGCTCCCATCTGCTGATGGGTTCAGCCTGGGACTGCCCTGGTGCCTGCTCCACAGCACCAGTGGTGATGGTGATGTGATTACCATCAGGTGGTTGGGTTCCATACTGGGCTTGTATAGATTTGTACATATTCCATTTTATTATTTTTGTTTTCATTAAAGCTGTTGTATCTTTCTTTTCTAATAGATAAGTCTCTCTTATTCCCTTTCTCCTCCCCTTTGGGGAGGGAGAGGGGTTACCAGAGAGCAGCTGTTGTAATCTAGTGGACTGCCTTGACCCTAAACCAGGACACTGTTGGTTTTAAAATTCCTTTAATTTTAAAGATCTCTTTAGTACTTGTCACCCATTTGTTGTAGGCATCGCTGCAGAACTGACCTTTAAGACTAACAGTGCAATCAATAGAGGCTTATGTGAAACTTCCCCAAAATAAGTAGACAAGAGGGAAAGGAGCTATTTTTCTGTCCAATTTTCTTCTGTTTCTTCTGGTTTTGACCTCTTTAACTTCAACTGTTAAACAATTAAGTTACACTTAATGATCAGTTCCGATCCCTCAGGATCACATCAAATTCTTCCTAGAGACAGCAGGATATGTGAGTGTTTGTTACCTCTCAGGGTCTTACATCACTTACAAGCACAAAGCTGTGGTTCATGACCTTCTTAGAGGCCAGTCTTGCCAGAGCCCATTGTCAGACAAGGCCTGGGACTGCTCCCACTGGTTCCTTACCAGCAAACAGGAAAAAGCTCCGCGTGGCCGAGTTCGCTTGTTGCTCATGTTATTCTCAGGACAGTAGTTTGAATGTCCTGATTCTTGGCAGATCCGTAGGCTAATGTGTTAAATATCCTAATGTGATGTGCACCGGGACTACAAAACCAAGCGCACGAAAGCCAAAGGCAAGGCAAAGTCAATACAGACTGAACTGAAACTTCTCACTCGTGGATGCAATGTGAGCAGATCTCCCAAGTGAGGACATAAACCATCACATTCTAGAGGGAATGTATTTATTGATCAGAAGATGAGGTAAACGGAGTATTAAGTGCTCTGTATTTCATGTGAATGAGGCAATAGCTTCATTAATAATGAATGCTAATTATGTCATTTCCCTTAGGTATCTGGTATTCCTTGACTTATCGATAGAAGAATGTTAACAGTTTCAAGGAATAACACTGTCCTTTACTGAGTAAAGAGCACAGCTATTTTAGAAAAGGCTTAAAACATATTCAGTATCAAGTTTGGTTATTCTGAACAAATACACGTAATTGCAGTTGCATACAGGGAATTGAATATATAGGATATAGGCAATAGTCGATGCGCAGCCAATGCCTACTGTGTAATCATGCTAATATTACTGTAGAAATAGAATGTATCACTGCAGTGCAACGTAGGCAGAGATATCCTTTGGATATCTCGGATCCTTTTCAATCAGTAACATTTCCTGACTCGATCTCAATAGCCATGAAATAGTTGCAATAAGATTATGTAACAAGGCGAGGAAAGAAATGTACGTGTCATCAAAGTCCCCAAGAGAAAAGCTCACACAGGTAAAACCTACAAGACTGTGATCGCTCACAAGGTGTTTGGCATCTTCTGAGTAGCAGGCATCATGTCCCTCATCACTCTGTTGCTACTGTCAACACTGATGTAACTCCAAACTCCCTGGCTCCTATACTCCCTGGAAGCAGGGCTGAAGACAGTGAAAGCTGCGGGTTCCCAGATGTAGTCATCTCCATGTTCAGCAGCATCCTCATGTTGTTCATCTTCACTGCCAAATGCCGGGTCAGTGAACGACATATTTCCAGAAACCTTACTTGTCTTTGTCCCGAAGTGTTTTCCTTCTCCATTCAGGGCACCTACTTGCTACAAGCCATTGTTCATCTGTCAGAACAAAAGATCACACAGAAGAGAAGCAACACCTCTGGACCTTCAGCATGAGAGAGACTAGTCAGCACTTTGAGAGGTGCACCTGCAGGTCTGCTTCTAGCCCATCTCAGTGGTTTGGCAGCAATGATCTAGTTCAAGGCAGCGTGTGGCTTCACTCCCACTCTACTCTACTGGTAGGATGGCAGCTTTACTCCATTCCCCCTCTCCTGGAGGCACGGAGCTGTAAAAACGCCTGTCTTTGAATGCAAAGGTGTCTACATGCTAGAGCCATGATTATTTAAGAGGTTCTGTCAGGTCACAGATTGTTGAGAAACAGAAGGCTAGCTGCTAGGAGAGAGCGCTACCCACGAGCAGCTCCAAAATTCTGTGCAGTGGAGAGGACCCCAAACCAATAGGGGATGCTGCTTGACATGGCCACTCGCACATCAGCGTAAGCACTGAGCTGCTCTGGCCCGGTCTGTGGATCTGGCCCAACGCTGCGCTGCCAGGGAAGCCGGCGTACGCAGATGTGTGCTGAGGAGCAGGGCAGCGCAGCCTCGGTGCAGCTCTTAGAGTCGGAATGTCCGTCAGTTGCACTTACGCAAGCAGTCGCAGCTTCCTTCTTAGCAACACCTAAACCTCAACATGGGAAACCTGGGAAATACTAAACATGAAGGCTACAAACTAGAGCAAACACCGAGAATCACCTAGTCTGCTTTTGTATTCAGAGGTAGGATAAACTCCCTCTAAACTATGGCAAGTTAACTTCTTTTTTGTTTGGTAAAAAATACTTTTTATGGCGTCTGGTTTGCAGTTTCTGAGTATTTATGCCTGACAGCTCTGCTCTACTGTATAGCTAGTGAGTAACAGCACCACTGAAATATCTTTGTCTTGATTCAATAAATAACAAAGACTCAAGACAAAATAGTTTTACAAACACACCATAAAATGTTAGGAAGATTGAAAACTTGAAGTCACTGGTCTAGTGGGTCATTGCAGTTTCTGCAGGAATCAAAAAGACTCTTTCCAATGACTTCACTGGGGTGATTTTCTAATGAGCTTCACAAGGTTCAGCTCAGCAGCATGTATTTATGGGTCCATTATCCAGTTATCAATATTCAGAACTAAGTAGCCTTCTAATCTTTTGAAAGAAATCTTTTGTTCAAAAGACCCAGAGCTAAAAATGCACTGTTCTCTCAGTGAACACAGCAAAAATAGAAGGGCTTCTTTTTCTCCTGTATAAGTGATTAAAAATGTAAATTAAATTGCTCTACAGTTGAAAGTTAAAAGTTCCATCTCTAAGCACCTCACGGTGGTGTCACTGGAAATGACGATGTAATGCCATGTAATGATTAGCTTTGGAACGATCCCAGTCTGTTACACCCTACCTTGGTTTACTCAGCTGTTCCTGTACCTACACTGTGGCTCTCCCATTAGTATTTCCTCAGCCCCACTGAGGGGCTGCACAAACACATATATAATATATAGGAATAGAAATAAGCCGTGTAGAGAATGAGTGTAAACCCCTATACCTGCTTTCTTCGCGCTGTCTGCTTACGCGCAGCTTTTTCACAGCGCCTAATTCCTGGTTTACTTCGTTTCTGCTGCGACTGGAAGATGTCTTAGAGCAGTCACACAACACGGGTGCACGCGTGAGGAGTTTGTGGGAGAACAGAGCCAAACATGCGTGTGCACGCACTCTCACAAGTCCTGAAAGCAGCCTCAGAAGAAGAAACCTTTTCTCTCCCTGGCAGAGGGATGCCGGGTTTTTCTCCGGTGCCGGACCAGCTGGGGCAGACACGCGTGCTGGTGGGCACGGTCCTACCTTTCTTCCTTTGATGCAGTAATACATCCTTTAAGCTTACAAGTCATTAGGTGACCGCGAGCAGCCGGGGGAGAACAGCAGTGAGCGAAAGTTGACGTGGAACCAGCAGAGGGAGCTCCGAAATGTGAATTCGCCTTTTTGTAGCGAGAAGCGCCGCCGGGAGCCAGCCCAGCCTTGTGAGAAGCACGCGTGGGCCACCGGGCACGGCGGCTGCCTGCGCTGAGGCTTCCCTGCTCCAGCAAAGTGATGTCACCTTGCTCTGGGCAGCACTACTCTCCTTACATGCTTACAATGAAATTTCAAAGGGCTGTGTAGTACCGGTGCGTTGGAAGAAATAATCGCAGTGTAATTGTAAGATCTCCCGCTTAGCAAGGATACGCTAAACTCTACCGTAAGGTGTGTGTTACACGTCAGCTCTGCTGCCCTTATTACTAATCCATTGCACTTCACAGTAAGCCACGACGAAGAGCAGGACTGGGACATTAAATGCTCGTTTCCAAACTGAGATGCGGTGCCTCAACAGGGTGCCCTGCCCTGGGTCACAACACGTCTGCTTATTTTTAGAAATAGGACAGCGAAGGGACAGAGCATGGAGCTGGCTATGGGACGCTTTCTTAAAGGTGTCCCAGCTCAGTGCAGGGGGTTGGACTGCGACCTTTAAACGTCCCTTCCAACCCAAACCGTTCGGGGTTGGTATGATTCTGTCATCAGGCCAGCAAACTCGATACTCTCCCTGGCACAGACTCACACGGACCCGGACCCTTTTGGCATCACACCTTCCTCAGCTCAGGGTAAGAAACTGTCCTGGCCAAGGAGAAATGTGACTGGAAATCATTTCACTATCAAAATCTCAGACTGAAAATCATCCCGGTTGTGGAATGAGCTGGCCAGGCACTTCCCAGATCTCTCAGCTGAATGCAGTCAAGGACTGCTTCTCCCTTAGTTATTCCCTGCAGCAAAGGGAACCGGAGACAAACTAAACACCCTCTCAGCGCAACGTATCATCACCGAGAGCTGTGTGACTGAAAGTGCCTTGTCAGCAGCGTCTGAGGCAGAGATGGTTTGGTACCTCTCATCCTTCCCTCCATAACATATGCACACACCAGCATGAGCATTCAGCTGATTAGCATTAGCTTAATTGGTAGCAAACCAGGTTTGAGCTGAACGCTCTTGAAAACTCTGTCTTGAGTGACTTTTTCTCTCTGGGAAACAGAAAACAGTGGTTTCGTCTAATTCACTTTGACTGGTACTACACCACCAGTAATTTCCAACATCTGTTGAAAAGACCTTCTTGAGATTTCTCTTGCTTGTTTCTCTGATCGTTGGAGCGGTTTTGCCACCTTCCCCGTGTCATATGCATTTGCTAACCCCCTTCTTCCCGTTGCAGACAGCAGCACACTTTCTGGAACTGGTGCCACTTGTATTTCTTTGCTCCTGGTTTCTGATGCAGTATCTACCAATCCCCAGCTTTTTCCAGCGGCCCGTGAATTTCTGGCTAAGGAGACTGCTACATAACCTTGATGCTTCCCCACCTTTCAGATGCTGCTTTGGTGGGTGACTAAGACTTCACAGAATGCAGCCACTTTTCTCCCTCCCTCCTTCCCTCCCTTATCAAAGACACCAGGTAGTGATGACAGTTCATCCAGCAGCGAGAACCGGTCTTGGACCTGTGGCATTTAAGGATAGGAATTGTCAAAGCTTTTGTCAAGCAGGGGTAGTAGGTTCAGACTGAAGCTCCAGTATCTATCTGTATGCGGCCCTTGATTGCCTTTAACATCAGTCAACAGTTTCTTAACCAGGAGGCCTCCGCAGCTCTGTTTGCAGAGCACATACACACTCAGGCGTGGCCTGAAGCTGGAGCAGGGCCTGGGGAGCACTTCAGCCACAGCTCCACCAGCTTGACATCACATCCAGGAGGAAGCCTGAGGGCACTGCAGACCTGCTCACCAGCAGATACCTAAGCAAAGTCTGGCGCACGTGCTGTTCAGCAGTCAGTGACTACAGAGATGCTGTGAAAACTTCATCACTGAAGGTGTTAAAACCAAACTAAACGTTAGCCTGTCTTGGGGCAGAACAGTGCACCTCTGGGGTCCCTCCCGAGATCTCTGCCTCTGGCAGCACCATGAGGGCAGAAGGCAGGCGTTGCAGGTGTCTACAGATAGAGAGATGAGCCAGTGCAGGTACAACTGCAGGTCTCCTGCGTCTCGTGCTGCGCAGCTGCCAGCTGTACGCAGCCTCCAAAGGAAGGGCATTCGAGATGCAGATTTTAAACAGTTCTTTCTACATTCACTGGGCAATCCGCATTCTGAGTCAAGGAACTCTGTTTCTGCTCGCTGTTCAGGACTCAACATGAAGAGAGAATGTGAGTGAAATAAAGTGCTTTATTTCCCATATATCTAAGTTAAAATGATCTTTCCAAAAAGCTTTCTTATTAGAAATTGTTGAGTGACGGACATGTTAACTTCAGAGCTCTAGTATTAAAAGATGAGTTCTAGAAAATGCCCTATCTAGTTTATGAAGAAATTTCAGGGCGTTGATCTAAACATCATACAGCTGCTTTAACAAAAAAATAAATTGAGACAAAGATCTTTATTTTTATCCCTAGTTCCTAAAGCAAGTAAAAACATTTGCTTCATAAACTCAGGGTTCACAAATTGGTATTGCTGATAGACTCTTGGTCCAAATTAATTTTACTTCTTCATCCAAACTGCCACCGTCAGAGCCTCTTAACTGTTTTATTTGAGATGTCTAAGCCGGGCAAACGTTACAAGAAGTATCTGGTTCCTATTACTGCCAAAGAACCACCCTCCCTAAGCTGAGAGTGTTTGTGATGCCAGAAAGCTAATTAGGTCAGTCTAAATCGTACAGAAGATGAACATTAAATGTTTACTAAATTTAACTGTCTGTTTCTGGATCTGGAACGTCTGTTTGCTAGGACAGAGCGGGAGCAGAGACACTGGGCTTTAAATTAATCAAAATTAGACCAAAATGCTTGCAGAAAACAAAGTGGCATCCAGAGTGACAGTATCTCTTGTATTAGCTAAATGATAAGGCCAAGCAGAAGCTGAGGAAAGGGATGGCTTTCAGAATGGATACTCTGCTAGCGTTTAGATGGCTTGTTCTGGCTGTAGTTTGGAGCAACTGCCTGGGTAAATCATAAGAAAGGCTGCGTGAAGGAGCATGTCTGAAGTGCATGCAACAGGAATTCACAGGAGTTAGATGGGTACCTTCAGCTGTGTCTAAATTATGGGGCGTGGGAGCACCTTTAGGTCCTGGGTCTAGGCACATGCCCCAAAGGCATCTCTTCTTTGTTCAGCTTTGACCTGAACACACACCATCCCTTTTCCCTGAGCCCTATGCTCACTTGAGTAGGAAAAATGGGGCTGCACGCCCCAGGAGGCAGCAGCGCGAGCTTCTGGAAGGAACTCAGCTGTGAGGTCAGGAGAGCAGGATATGCTGTAGAGCATGCCTGGCCCTGAGCCTCGACACAGCCTCTTTGCCACTAGGATTCAGAGCCCCGGGTGGTTTCAGGGTATCAGCGTGTGCACAGGCCACCAGCTCACCTTTCTTCCAAAAGCAGTCGTGCAACACCGGAGTAGAGAACTCCCTCATAAAATGAGACCTTAGTTAATAATATTCATCCTTAAGATTATTCTTACACAGTCTCTGACGTCTCCACCATTATTTTTTGCTTTTGGGGGAGATAAGTTTGGCAATTAACAGTGCCTTGCTTTTCCTCCCCAGTATGGCCAAAGTTTGATGAGCCCATTGAGGGGAAAGCGACTACACCAGGAACCTTTTGGTTCATTACACACAAAGGGGAAATCATGGGAAACTCGTTGTCTTCACTGCAGCCCATAATATCTTGGGGTGTGAAAAGTTCACACTTTTACTGTTGGCTCGTGTTGCAGAACTTTCTGGTGACAAAGCTGGCAATCTGCGAGGAGAACAGAGAACTCGTGAGAAATAGACTGGAAAGGAAAAGCACCTCAACACCAGCTAAGTGTAGTTTTAAAATCTTGACAAAATCAGTGAGAATAACAATTGCTATCTGATAAGTGCTAGTACAAGGAGCAATGGTTTTCAGCTGGGAAAGGGGAGGTTTAGACTGGATATTAGAACAAAGCTCTTTAATCTGAGGGTGACAGACACTGGAATGGGCTGCCCAGAGAGGGGGTGGAGGCCCCATCCCTGGAGTCATTCAAGGTCAGGCTTGATGGGGCTCTGAGCAACCTGCCCTAGGTAGAGATGTCCCTGCTTGTGTAGGGAGGTTGGGCCAGATGACCTCTGGAGGCCCTTCCAGCCTAAAACATGATTCTATGATATGCTGGTCCTGCACTAAATATCTGGATTTATTTTCTGCTACTCAAAACTAAGCGTGGGCTTCCTTTCAGATGGCATTGTGCAGTTTATGCTCACAGAAACCATAAGCACTGGGGAGTTGACAAAAAATTACATTTGGAGTAAAAATAGATGCTTTTCTCCACATTCTTACAGTTTCTTGGAACTGAACGTTTTTTAAAGTACTCGTGTGAATGTAAACACTGCCAAAATGAAGAGGACATCAGATACCACCTCTGTTCCATGTGAGCTAATAACCTGCCCCCAGGGTGGACTCTCTACTGTGTTTTCTTCTGCAGTGTGCTCCAGACTGTGTCGTCTCTCAAGATTCATAATCAAACAGAAGCTGCTGACATATCAGTAGCCAGCCTGAACTTCCCAAAAGAGCTGTTGTCACCTGTTGCCACAAACAGCATGACTCTCTTTCTGTATAATCCTTACTCCTGTTAGCCAATACTTCGGGTCCAAGTAGGTACCCTTGTCTTCCAGGTGTCTACAAACCAGAAAGGGAACAGATGGTAAGAAAGAAATCATCTTCAGCTCTTATTGTTTAATGTGACTACCGGGAATGTGCCCCCCTGACACGATAACAGCAACATCTACCAATGAACTGCACAATCTCTACCTGCTGCCTCCCGTGGCTTTGCAGAAATGAACAGTGTGGGCCTCAGATGTTGTTAGAAGCCTGCAGAGCTAACACCATCGGCAGCATTTCAAAATAAGGCACCCCTCTCATGCCATGGCCTCTCTGAAGAATGCCCCCAAAAATAAAAGAAAGCAGTAGTAGAATACAGACCCACATACAGGCACCCGGATGGGTTTACAGGCCAGGCCATCAGTTAAGGCTCCAGATGAGTTTCCTGTGCTATCCCACCGCAGGGTTGACCGAACAGGGCAAAGTAACTACCAAAGCTGGATGTAATGGAGATGCTCATGCAACAAATGAAGAGGCGGCAACGGCAAAAAATAGGCTTTCCATGCAAAACTGTCTGAACCAAGCTTGTATGTTGGGAACACAGCTTGGGGACGGGGGGCTAGGAAGCAAACCATCTGTTTGAGAACAGCAGCCCTCTGTTCCTCAGGGCTTGCTTCTGGCCGTGCTGTGGTGCTCAAGCTATGGGCTGCCCAGGCAGCTGCTGGCAGCTGCAGCTGCCAGCTGTATTCAGGGGGATCCCAAGACCAGGCCCAGCTCAGCAGCCGTGAAAGCAGTACCCTGAAAACACAAACCAATTGTTGGTCTGCGTGCCATCAAGCTCCAGGGAGAATAAATGCGGAATGAAGGGAAGCATCATCTCGTCTCTTCTCTTCTTTTCTCTCCTCTCCTCTCCTCTCCTCTCCTCTCCTCTCCTCTCCTCTCCTCTCCTCTCCTCTCCTCTCCTCTC
>JANHGN010019153.1:0-72422 GCA_024605025.1 Megaceryle maxima | reverse complement strand
CTCCTCTCCTCTCCTCTCCTCTCCTCTCCTCTCCCTTTACCTATGCTGTTCTCCCTACTAGATCTCCCTCTTCTCCTGTGAAAATTCTCCATGTGGTGTTTTTAATGGTTGTATATTTCATTTGTGTTTGGTGCTTAAAGAGGAAGAAAAGAAAAGGATGAAACTCCTAGAATTAATGCATACTGACCTCTAACCTTAAGCAGTGGTATTGCCCTTCTGTAAGTCTATCCTCCGTCACGTAACCGTACCCGGGAAATAAATACTAGTCTTTTAACAGCTGTCCTGGAGATTACATCCCGATTGCTATTCTGCTTGAACAGAGCAAACTAAATAAAGTTAGATGAAGTTATCAGACATGATCTCACATTCAAAGAAGCACTGAAACAACATTCTAAATTCAGCAGTCTAATGTAATTATTAAAGGGGGATGTGGTCTGTTTGGTACTGTCCTGCTTTAAGGCACTCTCTTCATCTGCAGCGGCAGTGTCACTGCTGGCGTCGCGTGAGCCCTGCTGGCATCGCTACGTCTCGAGCAGCATTACAGTATAGCAGTGGATAGTGTTAATGACCAGAATTTATCATCTGGGCTTTGCAGCAAAGTATTTAAACCAAGTGTTGAAAGGGAAGGGCTTGTACTTACGGGAATAAAAGATGAAAAGTAACAAGGAGCTAGAAAGCATAAGATGCTTCTTTTGCCTGTCTAGAAAAAGAAAGAAATAGTGGCTTCTCATGTTCCTTTCTGCGTAGGTTGATGCCGGGGGAGAGAGGGGAGTTCTGAAAAGGAGGACTGTGAGATGTGATGGCACTCTGCCTTTGTCCCTACAATAGCGTCCTTCTTCTCCCCAGCCTGTGATGCTCAGCCTTCCTGCCTCCTTTGCTCTCCCACCTTTTATTCCCTCCCAGCGGCCCCATTCTTTCTCATTCTTTCACTTTCTTCGGCACTGACCTCCCAACTTCAGTCTCTTATTTTTACATAGCTCTTTTCACTGCCGTATCTCAGGCTCCTGGAAGCACACACCCACCCCCCGAGATCCACAGGCACGCGTATCGCCAAGAACAGTCTTCCTTTATTATCTCTCTACCATAGGTTTCCATCCAGTCTATATTGCTAGAATGCATACATACACATGTATATCAACGGCTTTATGTGCAACTTGTGAGTGCTGGATCTGGGACGATGAACACATCTCTTTTAAAATATCTCTGTGAAGTCTGGGTGCGTATCCAGGCTTGCCAATCGCCTGTGCCAAGTATGTTCCACACAAGCCTGGTTAGGCAGGCGCTGAACTAAACCATCGTCCTGCGAGCACAGCAGCCGGTACACTCGAGTAGCTGGAGCCAGCAGCCCAGCCTGGCTGCAGACAAAGGGCTGGAAGAATAAAGGAACAGAGGTGATAAAACCTGACAGAAGACCCCTCCGAGGAGGGCTTTTAAGTGCCTTTTATGGTCAGTAAAGGAAGAAATCTCTTTCCACGGTGTGCTTCGTCCCATCCGAAGATGGCTGTTTAAAACGGCACCCTGCCCGAGCTGACACACTTTCTGATGCGCTCCAAGATCTCATCCCAAAATGTCAGTCTCCCAGGGCAGCAGGAACTAAACCAGACACTTGGGGCACTGCCCAGTTACAGTTACAGATAGATTTTTAGTGTGAATTTCTCATAACCGTGTCAGCTCTGCTGCACGTGTGTCGTGAGGAATATCGTATCTGGCACTACCTCTAAGGCTCATTCCTGCTGCAGTGTTATTGAGAATGCCCTTCGTTATTTTTTAAACATACAGTCCTAGAATTGGAGCATTGACTCCCCGTTGATTTGGTAGAGAGCAGAAAGAGAACAAGAGAGAAGGGGGGCGGGGGAGGAAAGCTTTGTAAGTGTGAATTCCCATTCTCAAAAAAAAAAAGAGAGGAAAAATAGCAAAAGAAATGCCACTGGCAGTACAGTCGATCTTTACACACCACTTGTGATTTTTTTTCCAGTTGTAGAGCAAGCAGCACTGCTTTACATACATTTGCTCTTCTTACGTAGAGAAAAAAAATACATAAATAAATAAATCTCCTCTTCTTTCATATCACAGGTCATGTGAAATGTGCAGTTTACTGCCGAAGAGGTTGTGGGTTTTTAAAGTCCCTGTGGCAAATACGCAGAAGGAAAGCAGAAGTAACTGCATCCAGAAGAGGGAGCTCCAAAATCTGGTTTTTGGGTAAGGGTGACAGATGGTCCTTCCCTTTGAAATCTATGGTCTCTGGTAGCATATAAATCCTTTGATGATTCTCATTCCCTTCGGTTAGGAATTTCTGTCTCTCTCTCTCAGTCTGCAACACTAATATGGTATCAGAATTTGTCTGTGTGAGGGCGTTTTGGAGGCTGTCCTAACAGTCTAGAACAACGTTTATATGTTATGTAAATTTCAACTTAAATTTTAATGCAGTAATCAGCATATTTTTTCATAGCATTTATTTAAAATACTTCTGTTCAGCTTTTCTAGGGAAAATAAAAAAGTCATAACATAGGAATTGTTTATGTGAATTTTCCTAAATTTCCACTTGCAAACTCTTTTGGCCCAGCAAATGAGCAAAGCTTTTTCCATTATATAAAACATCTATCTATAAATGCCCACGTGTTTCATCGCCTGGCCAAGTCAGCCAGTCCCAGATGAAATAGATCACATGAGTTTTGAGCCTCCACCTCTACCATCAGCACCTGCCCTTTCCTCATTGTTCAGCTTCATTAAAGAGTAGCTGCAGATCCTGATGACTGTTGCTTCTCATCATATTTATCTCCTAAACTAGCATGTATTCTTCTAATTTGAGGTGTGAAGGGTGGCATGCATATGCTGTTGCCCTCACAAATGACACCTAGCAAGTATGCTTTGAGATAACATGAAAAACCCCCAGTAAAACTGCCTGTCTCTTGCTCGCAGTACTTCAGCCTTCTTCTCTCTGAAGAAAGAGATCCCAGCCTTCATTGAACCAGTGGCAGAAATGCTGAGCAAGTAAAGTGTGGAAAGCAAAACCATGCTTAGCTCTCCCCTTTGGCTTTTCATTTTACTTTTAAAAAATTTCCTGAGGCTCAAAAGTTCAAAAAGCCTCAGGAAGTTGTAACAAGCCATGTCTGCTACCCTCAACTTCTATTCTTACAATGGAGACAGAAGACACAGCATTTAGCTCCTGGCCCTCACGTCAGGCCAGTAAAATATCTGATCTACTGGGGTTTTTGTTGTTTTTCTCTGACTTGGAGGAGAGAGAGACATAATGGGATCAAGCTTCAGAGGAATAGCCGCGAAGTCCTTTAGCAGCTGCACAAGGGGCCCGGATAGTTGTGTGTGGGATGAATGCCCTTGTGAAACAGTGTGGCACTGCCCCTGGTGTAACTCCTTGTTCTGCCAAGGAATTAATGTCATGCTGTACTCCTCCCCGTCTCTGCTCATGCTGTGGCAGCCCCCAGCTGCAGGAGAGTGCGTCACCATTCATTTTGCAGCTAAGAAGGCAGCAAATGTTTGCTTGCTGCTGGCTGCTTGATTTCTGTGTACTGCTCTACAGACAAAAGATAGCTGGAAGAGTTTGTGCAGCTTGGAGCTTCCCATCACCAACTACTGGGTGCGTTGTGGCTGCGTTGGGCCCAAATAATCAGAAAGCAGGATCTGGCTCCACAGTCTGTTTTCTTCCCCTCTTCCCCTCCCCTTTTTGATGTGCTTCCAAGAGCTTCCTCGGGAGCCAGTGGTGATGGCTGGGCACCTTGGAAATCTGAAAAGCAGGCCACTAAGTTAGGTGCAAAAATAGTGCTTTAGGCTTACTTTTCCAGAAGTTTAATGATGCCTGGGCATGCAAATATTGAAACATTATTTGTCATACTGCAATGAATAGTTACTAAACAGCTACATTCAGATTTATTTGTGAATTTTAAAGGTGTTAAAGTTGTGTCACAAACTACTGTTTATAAATATGGTGCTTTCTCAAGTCACAGAGGATGGAGAAGCAAAACTTCCAGCTGATACCTTAAACTCAAAGCCCTCTCCTCTCCCTGCTCTTCTCCCTCTGATATGGGAGATCAGGTTAATTGCTGGAAGTCCTTGCACTCACAAACCACAGCTGAATTTCCTTTTCAAGTGCTTTTCTGTAAGACTAGTTTCAGGGATCAGTTCCTCAAGTTCATTCTGTCTTAGGTCATGCCTGCCCAAAAGAATTTTCTCTTTCTTAAAAGTAAGATGTTCTCAAGATAACTTTTTTTTCTGAAACTTCTTCCTCTCTCCTGCTTCCACCATCCAGTTTAGAATCACAGAATGGCAGGGCTTGGAAGGGACCTCTGGAGACCATCCAGTCCAACCCCCCTGCCAGAGCAGGGTCGCCCAGGGCAGGCCACACAGGAACTGATCCAGTTGGGGCTTGAAAGTCTCCAGAGCAGGAGACTCCACAACCTCTCTGGGCAGCCTGGTCCAGGCTCTGTCACTCTCACAGTGACATTTTTCCTCATGTTGAGGTGGAACTTCCTGTGTTCCAGTTTGTGACCATTGCCCCATGTCCTATACCAGGGCATCACTGACAAGAGCCTGGCCCCTTCCACTTGACCCCCACCCTGCAGAGATTTGTAAACATAAAGTTAGTCTAATGTCAGTCAAAGATCAGTGTTAGACAGATAAATGGATTCACCGCATTAGGCATCTGGCTCCTCCTTCTCCCGTTCTCCTTTTTCAGCAGTTTAGCTCTGCGCCTGACTCTTGCTTGTTTGGCAGCTGTGTAACCTCTGTACTGCTGCTCTCCAATGCTCTCTATCTGAAATACACACTCCAACAAGCTCGCCTTCCGGGCATGAGATCTGAGAGACAAACAAACAGAAGGAACCCTGCTTTTCATCTGGCTCCTCTTCTTTTACATTACCACAGCCTGACCTCAGCATGTGACAAACGTGGGCCTCACGCATGGCCCCCGCGCAGAACAGGAGCCCCGTGTTTCCAAATGTCAGCGTGCCACGGCGCCTCTCTGCACAGCCCCTGCCTGCCCGCCGGCACCCCGGGTCCCCACCAGCTCCCGCTGCCCGGGGTGAGGTGCTGCCACTGCCCCCGCCTCAGCCTGGGCTGGCTAGAGCAGGCGGTGGCCAGAGCTAGGGGAATGTCGGGAGATGCGGCTCCAGTTCCCTCTGCAAAAGCAAGTGCCTCTGATTTTAAAGAAAATGTCCCTTCTTCCATTCTCTTTCATACGGGTGATCCTCTGGGTGTTGAGCAGCCAGCTTGGCCAGCTCCCGTGAATCAAAATGGCTGCCATCTTAGGCTGACACCTGTGAAGCTGGTACCCCCAAGATGGCCGCCCCAGGGTCCTCCTCACTGAGGCAGCTGCCCTCTCCCAGCAGCGGAGGGGGCTGTGCGTAGGCTATCATAATTCACATTGAAGCTGGTACCCCATGGCCTTCAGATGGAGCATTTTCTGATTATTCTTCTTTTTCTCTCTCCGTGCATCCTCTCTTGCTCTGGAAACATGTCATCTAAAAGCTTTCAGCAGCCCACAAGCCATTGCACTAATGTGCATCAGGCCTTTCAGTGGAGAAGTGACTGCCCTTCCTGAGGGGAGATGGGTTGTGCCTGTGGCACTGGTGCTGGTGTCATCAAATCTTAATTGAATTGTACAACTGTCCTGGTTCGAGTGAAAACAGAACTAATTCAGCAGCTTCTTCCAGCGCAAATCAAAAGGCAGATCCAAAACTGAGCTGACCCTTAGCAAATGCAATTAGGCACATAGGGTTTTCTATGATTGTTATTATTTTGAAGCACTGAGTCTAAGAAGCCCAAAGCTTTATACACATAGGGGGTTTTAAAATGTGTGTGTCAACAGTGAGGACACTGAGGCCATTTTATTTGTGTTGAAGATCCTTTTAAATTCATCCAGTTCTGGATCCATTCTGCAAGGGGTATGTTAGCAATAAAACCAGGAGAATGAGAGGACTGTATTTCATCCATGGTCATTTCTAGTCCAGAGAAACACAGAAAGCTGAAAATTCAGAAATATTTCAGGGTGGGTTTTTTGGGGGTTTGTATATATTTTTTTTGCAGCTTATAGGACCTTGCTATTGCAAATGCTGATTAAAGAAAAATACATGCACGACAACTTTGGTGAGTTTTTCCAACAAGCAGCATCACCTAATATGGCAGAGAGGGAATGTGCCCTCTTTTAAACACTGCTGGGTTTATCAAAACCAGCTGGGGAGGCACCTGCCATATCCCGGGAAGGAGCGGGTGAGCAGGGGATGTCTCTGCTGGAGCTCGTCATCACGAGGAGTCTGCTGGAACAAGCATGTTAACGTCCTCACCCTGGGATGCACTGGGAACTGCTCCCCCAAATTGACCTCGGATGGTTCCTTCCCATTTCCAAATCCTCTCACAAACCGGATAGCTATGGCTATTAGTCTTGTTTTCTAATGTAGATTCTTCTCTGGTTGTTTGGCATGGCCTGTGGCACTTTTAGAGATGTTCATGGCGCTTCCATGTGAAAGAAGCTCTTTACCTATTTCTGAGTGAGATGCAGAGCACTGCTATTTTTCCGAGGCAAGGCCTTGGCACCCACTAGGTCAAGCAGCTAAAACTGATCATCTGAGGTGACCCAGAGAGCTTTTTAAAAGGCTTTAGAAGACCACTACCCATAGGCTATGTCTGTACAAGAAAGTAGAACAGGACCAGGGCACTGCTCTGCTATCATGCGTCTTGTTTCGTGGTCACAACGCTCCGTGACACAGAAGCGGCCTGTGCCAGCCAGCAGTACTGCAGGAAACACAAAGGCCTGGAGGCCACAGACCTCTCCTAACGGATGGTTCTGATAGGACCATTGTGGCTGGGGGCGAAGGGGAACAGTTTAGCTTTGGGTACGTGTGCCAGGCCATGTTGCATTGCTCCAGGCTACAGAGACGTCTCTAGCCTGTTTTATCTGACAGTATAGATAGAGTTTTGCTGTTTCATCCTTAGTGCTGCCACTGATTTTGCAGAATAGCGTCAGTGTGGGGCTCTGCAAAGCTATGATTAGGCTGCTGGCAACTTTTAATGCTAGGTTAGATGTGTCTGCAGAAGATACAGTCACAGCAATGCTGTGGTGTGGACTAAGCCTGCAGGTAATCTTAAAAAAGACTTCTTTTTTTTTTTTATTGTTTCCTTTGTGCATTATTTTTCTTTATTTTAAACCTCTTTGGAACTGTAGATTCCTTGTTACCTCTGTTGTGTAATTCAGTCAGGCTAGTGAGGAGATTCTCCCAGCAAGTCTGCAGACAGCAATGCAGCCTCCACCTTTTGTTCCAGACAGACCTGCCAGAAATCAGTTGTTTTGTTCTTGTTTCTTCCTGTCGCTTTACTAAACATCGGGGAGATTTGTTAACTAGTTTATACAAGTAAAACACAGTTATCTGCTCACTTGTCTTTTCACTAGCAGAGGAGGAAAACTGCCTTTTGTAACAGCTGCTGCAGAGATGAGGGCAGTCGTTCCCTTACGGGGATGGTTTTGCAAACTGTTCTGTCAGTGTTAACGTGAGTAGGATTTTGGTTTCTGTCTCAGGAGGCACAAAGTTGGCTAATTAAAAACGTATTGGTTAGCAGGGCATGAATCTCTTGGACCCTGTTGCCTGGTGGCTTAGTCCCTGGGAGAGAGATGCTGGAGTGGTACTCTTTGGCAGAGCGGCGTTGCCCTGCGGAGCTCTGGGCTCCACCTCCTGCTATGCCACTGTGTTAGGGGCTGCCGGTCATGTGGCTACGGCTCTTGTTGGAGTCCTCAGTAATGATAAAAGGGGGTGAAGAATGAGGTTTCCAGCCTTCCCCGAACACACTCCTTGGCACACATCCCTTCCTCCTGGGGAAGGGCAGCCAACTGGGTGCCCAACAAAAGCAGTGCTCCAGAGTGGAGTGCCTAAGGAAGGAGAGCTTTTAGCAGATGTGCGGGACGAGGCCGAAGAAAGAAAAGGCCAGAATTTCCGTACGCTTTCCTTTCTTGTTTTAACTGTCTGGCAGCTGTGTAGGTTTTGGGGGAGAATGGAGGGACACTATGCATTAAAGTAGTGATAGAGGATCTGACCAAAGGCCTACTGAGCTCAGGTTCTGCTTATCACTGAGCCATTACAGAATCAGCAGATGATGCAGGAAACTGGGAAACAGCAAGAGGGGAAAGTTTTGCAAGACATCAATGAGAGCAGTGAGGTCCTGAGGCGGTAGTGAGAGGTCTCGGTGTGAGCGCTTGCTCCAGCCTGCAGATACAGAGACTGAGGACCCTGAAAAAGGCAGGACCCTGAAATGGACGCTGCTTAGTCCAGGAGAGGGTCCTGCTGTGGCAGGAAGCAAATGAACTGGAGAGGAGCAAGGGAGAGGTTCTTGAGTTCTCAAAGAATGGATTGCAGCAAGTGTGAATGCTGGAGCAACGTCTCCATCAGATGCTGAATGTGCCTAAGGCCAACGAGGAAATGCAGCAGAAGGTCAGAGAAGAAGTGTCAAGCATCTCTGGCATGGTGAGAGCCAGCTCCAAGGCACTCCAAGGAACACAGAATTACATGGACCTGGTTTGCTGGTGCCTGGCATGCCTGAGGTAGGCAATGGCAGGTATACAATCCTGCTAACTGTGCAATTATTTCTTCAGTAAAGATAGATAACTTGGAAAAAAGGGAAGAAGTAGCTGCTGATGGAAGACTGTGGCAGCAGGTCAAATGTATATGATACTTCCCCTTATGTTCCCCAGCCTTTCTACATATTTGATAACCTCCTGTGGATTTCCCATCCAGTAATGTGTCCCTCAACACATGTAAACACAAAAAGAGGGAAGGGCACACCACCATGATGTGGAACTGGTGGCATGAGGAGCTAGGGGTGCTACAGGAGTGGGAGGAACAGGATATGAAGGTGATTAAGATGGTGAGACTGGGAAACCTGCCAGCCTGGCAACAGCAGCAACAGTCAGAGTACGTCATGTGCTGGCTGACGGGACCCATCAGATCTTTGAGGGCCCTCGGGAGAGATGCAGGTGCATTAGGAAAGAGGCATCGCGGGTGCATTCCGCCCGCATGCAGCCGTGCCGCACGAGGGCACGAGTGGTGAAGTTCCAACACTAGACGGCACACCAAGCACATCCACTGACTTGTTTAGGCTTACATGCCCTCATTTGGTGCTTACCTCATTGCCCGGGAGGCGTGGGCCTGGCTCATACCAGCAAGTCTGCCGGCAAGTCAGACTGGAAGAGAAATGAAACTGCACTTGATCACTTTTTCTTTTATGCCCAAGCAGCGTAATGTGAGAATGATGGGGGGGAGGTGGGCGTCAGGACTTCCAGCCCCCTACTCTTGTAGTGCTGCCGGAATGACTGCATGGATAGTACTCATTATAGAACCACAGAGCTGCTTTTGGCAACAGGAGCTTTGAAGGCATTTTTAATACCGGCTCTTTGTTGGTTGGCCTTGTTAATCACTGCCTTTTAGAAATCCCTTGCAATCTCTGCAAGACACATAATTAC
Source organism: Megaceryle maxima (assembly GCA_024605025.1). Lineage (NCBI taxonomy): Eukaryota > Metazoa > Chordata > Aves > Coraciiformes > Cerylidae > Megaceryle > Megaceryle maxima. The sequence goes on along the minus strand of JANHGN010019153.1, from coordinate 62,962 downwards.
TCTTGTGATTAAAAGAAACCTTGGACCATGGATAAGAAACATGATGTGAGGAAACAATTCGGCCTAATATTTTTTTTGCTGTTTATTTGCAATGGCACAATGACCACCTGCTTCACGGAACCCATAAAGAAAAGATTTCTGTACACTTGTTTTCATTGCAAAGAGTATCAGTGTGGTGTCTTTCCTGCTATCACAGCATTGGGCTCTGTTATCTGTTACTAGTGCAAGCTCATTTCTTCCTAATGATAGAAAATAGGTCATAAATGAGCGTCCTAGATTTTTGCTGAATTGGGCCCCAAAGAAGTGGAGCAGTTTTAAAGGTACTCGTGAGGTTTGTATACTGCAGGGAAAGACAGTGGTTATTTTCAGACCAAAGCCTTCTTAAAACACTTGTGAGCGTGTGAAATTTTAAAGTGCTCCTAATAATTGGCTAAAAAAATGCATTTCCCCTTGCTTAAAGTAAGAAAATAAAGGAAAAAGTGTTTTTAGACCAGCTTTTAGGCTGGTTCTGTGGCTGTAGTCACAAGGCTGTCAGCAGGGTCTTACTTATTTCTCAGGCTTTGGGATCTGCCTGTTGCACAGCAAAGTAGCAGCCTCTGGTACCCAGACTGAATTCTTATACATGAAGAAACACTAAGTTGTTCAGGACTTTGCTGTCTCTCATTACTGACTCTGGGCCAAGGTGAAATAGCAGCCAAGGGCTCTGGCCAACATTACCGTAGTTTTTAATAAAGTGGAAATCTACTCTTCAGAAAATCAGTAATGCTAATATTCAAGTGGCCACCCCAGCACTTCAGGCTCTCCTTCTCCTGTGCAAGGAGAGGAATGGAAGTAACAGAACTGGTGCAGAGGCAAGGAAATCAACAGACGACGTGCGGCAGCCGCAGCCCAACAGAAGTGAGCATTTGTACATGGAGAAGTACCACAGTTCAGTAAAAAACCACCATGTTTGTCTCCACCTTCATTTAAGCCACAGAGTAGGGACAACACTTCTGTTCCACTTGGTGCCCGCAGGTACAGAGTACGGTGGAGATGTCTGTGAAGAGCCAGGATGCTGCTGGGGTGCAGCTCTGTGGTGAAGTGCAGCACGAGGGCCTTGCACTGTGAAAAGGGATCTGGGATGAATGGTTTCCTCTTCACAAGCCCTTTTCCCGGCCCATATTTCACAGGCAGGATTTTCAAGCTGTTTGTGTTACTCTGAAGTTGTCTTGCTCCTTGGTTTCCTTCCAAGCGTGGTTCTCTGAAGCTCCTCCCCAGCTCGCATCTCTAGGCCGTGAAACGCGTGGTAGGCAGCAGGGAAAACAGGAAGATCCAATGCAATTCCCCAGGGTTTTGTATGGGATCGAAATCAACAACAGCTTTCTGTTTGTTTTGGCCCACATAGCTGGAACCTAGTGCTGTGGAGTTATTAATGTGCAGCAAAGCATTCCAGTGGGTCTGTATCCATGAACCTGCTGACTTCTTGTTACTGTATTTAAAGAGATGCTGTAGAAAATAAAACCTAGTTTATGCAGTGAACTTTAGCAGCACTGCATCTGTTCAGATGACGTGGTTTCTAAGAATATGCTTTTTTTAGAGCTCCTGTTACTTTTCTGATTACTCCTTGGGCCAGGAGACAGAATCCTTTATTCAAATACAGTCTGCTTCCGACAGTCCCTGTGTGGCATTTATCTGAGAGGAGGAAAAGGAAGCGAAACAACTCTGTGAATTCACCTTCTTCCATGCACTGAAGACTTTTCTCCATGGGCTCCTTCATGGAGCTACTTCCTGCAGTGCAGCACAGGCCGCTCTCCAGCACAGGTGGAATTTTGTATCTGTCCCTTCATCCACTCAGAGCCTCTCCTGCTCTAGGTGAGGATGTCCCTGCTCTCAGCAGGGGGTTGGACTGGATGACCTCTGGAGGTCCCTTCCAACCCAGACAGTTCTGTTTCTATATGTCCCTTCATCCACTCTGAGCCTCTCCTTGCAAATGCTTATGGCTGCCTCACCTTCTCTTGACCTATACTCTAACTTCTGGTGTTGGTTTTACACCAGAAAACAGGGGTCAGTATCATGCGTGTGTTCAGTGATCAGCTGGCCAGCACGAGGAAATCAAGGTCGGGGGGAAAAAAAGGTACGTTAACCGACAACAAAAGCAAACCTCACTCTGCTCTGTAGTGAAATCTTCTCTAGAAGTTCCCTCCATCCCCAGAATTGGAGACTGGACTGCGTTCTAAAGCACAAGGAGAGTGGGATATCGTCCTGAAGTTGTTATGATGCTGTAGTCACTTAGCATCTGCCTGGGACCACACAGCACCTGTCAGCAGTTTCCTCCCCAGCAACGTAGCGATGGTTTGTGCCTGTCAAATGGAACTTCTGCTACCAAACCTCACACTGGATTTAATTAACACTCTCACTGGCCTGCACCAGCTTCTCAGAGAACACTTCTCAGGTGGGACTTGTAATTATATCTCAGGGTAGGTGTAAACACCACGTGCTGCAGAATGCTACTGTAGCGCAGCAGTTTGCCCTTTCACTCCAGTATGTCTTTTTCTCGTAACACCAGGCAAGTTTAATGGTACAATGATGAAAAGATGGTGGAAGCAAGATCTCAGGTCAGGGTTGTAGCTTCTGGGTTGGAATCAACCACTTAGAAGAAAAGCAGATCTCAAAACCAGTCCTTGTCTGCTTTAGGAACTAAATATTTATTTGCTTAGCCTCTCAATTTTTCATCACTTCTGAACGCGCTGGTTCTCTGTTTCGCACGCTATGCCCTTTCTCTTGTCAAGAGAAATAATCTGACTTTTGTTGCGTCTAAACATAACTGCTAACAGTTTTTTCAGTGATGATCACAGGAGACTATACCCCTTAGGTATAATAACTTGCACTTACTCTGCTACCCTCTTGTGCATTTATAGCTGGAAGCCCAGACTAGAACTTACCAGCCCAGTTAGGAACTACAGCACTACATTATGGAAGGATACATTTTCTTCCTTCTTCCCCTCCACTCAGCTCCACAATAATACCCCAGGAAGGTGCAGGAGATAACAGGGTTTTGGTAGAGGGTGGCTAGAAACTGTGTGCGTGTGGGAGCGGGTTCTTTCAACTCCTCTGTACAATGAACAGATACAGATAGTAATTAGTACGAGTAGTTCAGACTAAAAAAAGATATGCCCTACCACGGCTTACCTTAAGGTTTTTACCTACTAATTGAAATCTATCTTCCACTTAACTGCCTTTCAAAGTCATTAGCATCGTTCAGCTGGGGAAATAGTGAAATTGTAGCCGAGACTGGTGGATGTAAGAGACAAATATAAGAATCAATCAAGCTCCTTTTAGTAACTGGATACCCCAGGCATGTAGCAAAGTTTAAATATGTGCCAAGCTGTGCCATCCAATGCTGGCTGATGAAAATGTCTAATACTCCTCTGATTCCTGATCTGTAAAGGGCAACAGGGCTCTTTATGTTCTGCGTAAATTATCAGGATAGTGTCAAATGGCAAGCAAGCAGGACTGTGACAAAAGACACTGTTCTTTTGGTTAATGGGGGCATATCAAAGGCATCTTTAAACTAACAGCTTGACAACTTACTGAGCTTCTCGGGTAGGTGTTGCAGCACACCTTGGTTTCTGCACTTCCACAGCTGTCCTGCTAACAGCATGCAAGCATCCAGTTTAAAACCATCTCTATCATGGCCACGCAACTCAAACCTGGAGTACAAACACGACCCACTAAATGTTCAAAACTAGCTTACAGAAAGGGGTTCTTGCCCAGGTGCATGACTGTGGGGTCTCTTCCCACTCCCACCAAAAGTGGGATTAACTAAGTCTAAGGAAAGCCCCGTGACATAGCTTGCCCAACTCACAGAATGTCACAGCCACTTCTAGGCTGGCAGGACACGATGCTGCTATGTCCCATCCTCTGTCTATTACGATCCTGGTCCTGGCACAGGGAGCTTGTCCTGCCTCAGTTGCTCATGATAATGAGACCCAGCTTCCTCGTGTGGGTGCTCAGGGAACCCAGGCGGGAGGTGGGCCCAGGCTGCAGCATTCCCGAGTGTCTCCAGTGCCGCTCTCTCTGCTCTTCCAGTTCAGTGACTCTAGCCTTGGAGCGCATGTCATCTCTAAAAGTCATAAAATGCTTGTGCGTGGATGTGCAGGTAGCAGCTGGCTTGCATGAAGAATGCCTGCCGTCTGTCTTTCTGCTAGGGAATCTCGCGCTGCTGCAGGCGCTGTAGCTGGAGACTTCGGTTTCCTCACAAAAAGATGAGAGTAGGGGGCTGATGGTGTAGAAGTTACTATTTTTGCTCCAGGGCAGGAAACAAAGCTTTTCTCTGTACTCTGATTCCATCCAGTTGGCCTTGCTGCTGTCCTCGTTTTAGTGCAGCCTTGTCTGAATACCTCAGTTCTTGTCCTTGTTAGGGACAAGTAGCCGCTGTCACCTGTTGCAGCTCGGGGCACAGCCACAGCGGAAACCTCAGTGGAGACAGAATGCGGGCAGCTGCTGACACGTTACGGACCGGCTCGTCTAGCCATGGCCCGAGACCACTAGCCAGTGCTTCTGCCACAGCTCCCGCAATCAATCTGCACAGCAGCGTTGATTTGCATCACTGGCATATGGCTTCTGTTGGGGCTTGAGTCGCCTCTTCCCTTCTCTTTCTCTTTTGTTCATATTCTCCCTTTATTTATCCATATGTTTTTCCTTCTTTCGGGCATGCCAGTGCAACAATGATCTACATAAAAGAATTCGCAGGCTGTGAGCTCCCCAAACATGGCAGTTGTTTGTGATACATCCTCTTGAAATCCCATTCTTAAATCTGTACACCCAAAGACGTTTAAACCAAGTGCTGGTAAGTTTTGCTGCAACACGTGTGTTTCAGTGAGAGCCACCTGAGAGCTCCCTAACAGAAATGCGTGGGCTATTAAAACATTCAGCTCAGCTTCCTGCATTTTACCTGCAGGTCTTGCACTATTATAGCATCTTTTCTTCTCTCCCACCACTTCTCTCCTATGCTGAGGATGATAGCCGACAGCAAACTGTGCTTGGCTGCCTTGTTGGAGAAGAGAAGGAAGGAGCCAAACGGAGTCAATTCTTGTGGGCTCAAGTAACTGACGGCACTTGCCTTGAATACTCTGGGCTCGCAGATGCTTCCAGTGTAACCTTTCTAGCTCTCTCCCACTAAATGGGCTAACTCCATAATGGAATTACCAATATGTGGTGGAGTCATTAAAGGATTAAAGTTGCAATGCACTTTGCATGGCTCACATCCATTTATCCAAGGAACACCGTCTATTTATGCAGCCTCCTTGATTAAACGTGCTCATCCTTAGGCAGGAGAAAAATTAACCACTTTTCATTCCTGTGGATTGCTAGAAATAGTGCTCGTAAAGGAACCCGAAAACCGTACAGCAGATTCAGCTCCCGTAGAAATACGTGTGACTCCTTTCAAAGTACCAGAGGACAGATTACCTGCAAGAAAACCCTGTCACTACAGGGCTGAATCTAGCCAGAGAATTCTGCATCTCTTAGCTTATTACTTCAGGTTCTGTACTTCAGTGAAGTGGGAGCAGCAGCAACCAACTCCATGCTCCAGTTTTACACAGCCGCATAAAGCAGCAAGGGAAGCAAAGATGACAGATCACACTTGCTGTCACTTCAGTGAAAAGATTAGTATTAATAGATCAGGAATCCAATTAGCCACTCCTCTTCTTTTAGCAAAAGCTGGCATGTCAAAGGTTGCTGTCTCTCAAGAGAATAGCGGGGCACAGATGGCTGAAAATCCTGATCTGCTTTGATGCAAAACAAAATTTTGGCCCTGTCGTTTTGTTTCCAACTTTGGAGCTCCTGAGGAAACCAACCCTGTCACTGGCTGGCTGGGCTCCTCCACACAGCCACCTCCATCTGTAGCCATCTTTCCACTCTAATCAAACAGATTTCTTACCCAGATTGGTAGCTGTTTGCCAGACAGTGTTATGGAGCTGTCAACAAATGGTCTGCAAATCACTTTTTTATTTGTTTAAATGAAGCTTCTTCTCTTGCCTTTCCCCCCATCTTCAGTGAAGCTCAAGGTCAGCAGTTAGTGGATTTCTGAAAAGGAAAAAAATAGTGTTTCTGTTCCATTTCATGTTTGGTTGTAGGAATGTATTTGGTTTGTTTTTTCAGATGCAGTTTAATGCTGGACCTTTTTCAATACTGTATCCCTTATACAGCAGTGTTTCCTATTCATCTTTTCTGGGATTTCACTTGATCCATTTAACGAGGCATTCAAAAGGCTTCATATTTTGTTAAATTGCTATTTGTCAGATCGATTCTGACCAGAAAATTTGCAGAATTCCTAGATATTAATCTGGCCTCTGCTGAGCTTTGCAGCCATCGCAGAGGGATTTGTCAGAGGAGATTAGTGCTTTAGTCCATCACACACAGTGCCTCTGGCATTTTGGTACTCCAGAAGACAGTGGACACTTCTTCCTCATTGTAGATCAAGTCCCATTCCACAAAATGCCCAGTTCATTGCAGATTTTTCTTCAGGTCTTAAGAGTGATCAGCAAAGATATTTGATAGGTGGGAGGAAAGAAGTTTGCTTTCCCCTTCCTTCTTTCTTTCCTCTTACACATATTGTGCAGACACTAAGAAATCTTTGCACAGTGTCCACTAGATTTGTCAGCTGTGGCCAAGGCACTTTGATCCCTAGCTTGCGTGACATTGCTGACAGATTGGGATGTAAGAAGTAATCTAGAGAAATCCAGATGGTTCCTTTTTAATCCCTGTAGTCCTCTACAGAGAAGGAAATTCGTGGGGGCGTTCTCCAGGAGTTCAGGAGGGAATTGTTAGGCATCTCATAGGAAAAATCCATCCCAGACTTGCCATGGAAGACCATCAAGTATTCGCCACTACTTTTATCTCAGATGCAGCTATGAAAGAGGGCCTGCAGCACAGCACTTGATGTCAGGCCAGCTGGTACCAGGCTCACCGAGGACATCAGCTTTAGAGGCTCTGATTGAAGTTTTTTACATACAACTTTTTGCTTTCTAAAGGATTTATGTTGGAGTACAATTCAGTCCTCTTTTGTGACCACGGATGAATGGATTGTACAGCTGGGGATAGGTACAAATAGAGAAATAGATACAAATAGGGAAAGGTAGGCAGAACTAAGATTTTTTTTTTTTAGATATCTGGAGAGGAGAAATTTCATTCAATTCACGCACAAAAGAACTTTTCTGAAAAGGATAGATGGGCCCGGTGTTTCCACTCAAACCAGGACAGGGGGGTTGTGTAGCTTGTTGCAAGTGGTTTCTTCTTGAAAATCATGGTTTTGCCAATTACAGGGATGGTTTATTTTTCCAGGGGTTTCAGCAGCAGGACGGTGGGATTTGAAACAGTAAATTGTAATTAACAAATGCCTCCGTCTCCACCACCATCCGTTTTATTCTGGACTACTCACTATCAGTGTAGGAACCTCTAATTGGTGGTAATTACACCTTCAGAAGTACCAGAATAGTTAAGAAAAATGGCTTTTCTAATCAAGGTAAAACCCCAAACGATGTTTCAGCAGGCTGTTAGCTTTGTTCCTCACCCACTAGTGTCATTACCTTCAGGTCTTTACCATATCCCAGCCCCATCTGCTGAGCCCTACTCATGGCACAGTGCCAGCAAAGCTCCAGGAGCCTGAAGTCAGTCTTTCTTCTGCCCCATCTTCATAGCTGCTCTTCATCAATGTAGCCCAAGTGCCACCTTGCTCATATCCACAGATGACTCCAGCTTCCCCATGTTAGCTTGTAGGCATCTTCTGTAGTAACACTCGTCTTGCTGCTAACTCTTCCCATCCTTCAACATCTTCCCACATGCCCCTTGCTGCCTCCTCCCCACTATCAACTCAGTGCTTAGGTCCCCATCTGAACAAACCTACCCCTCAGCGCACACGGGGCTCTGCGGCAGCTGTTGCACATCTGCCTGCCTAGCTGGTCAGCCAAGAGGCATAACCGGGCAGTCAGGGGGCAGAGCCACAGGCTGCCCATTCCGCAGCACCCAGCAGCCAGGCTGTTCCTGTCCTCGCTCTCTTTTGCAACCTCTGTGTGTTCAGCTCTGTGCCCTGGGTGTGAAAGAGGAAGACCCCGGGGAAGCTCTGCAGAAAGCGGCCAGGAGGAAGTAGGTGTAGGTGGATGGTACTTTCTCTATAGGCACCCAGACACCAGGGGCTGGGGAAAGACTTGAGCCCTCCATCCCAAATTAGAGGTGTGCTGCTTGTGCAAGTCAGATGGACTCCTTCCTGCTCTTCACCAGAAGATGGACAGAGAGAGTTCCTCTAGGAGAGAGCCTCTAGGCTTTCAGACTTGCGTAAAAATAACAGTTATGTACCTCACAGCAGAACTTTCAAGGGAGAATCCATTATTTTTGACACAGAATGGGTCAAACTGCTTCAGTTTAACTAGAAACCAGCACCACTGACCATCAGCTGTAAAGCAGCTGACAAATCCCAGCTTCCAACTCAAAGGAGCAGACTGATTTCAACGCCTGGGAGGGCCCCAGCAATGCCCACACAGCTCTAGTAAACATTCGCAGTTTATCAGAAAACTTCCCTGTCCTCTGAAGTTTAACTCCTTAGTGGATAACTGTTGGTATTATAACTCAGCTGTAGTAGGACAGGAGAACTTCAGGAAAAGCACGTGGTACAGAATGTTTGTACATTATCAGACGGTGTAGGGCTGACTTTTTGTTAGCCTGGACGAAAGGCAGTGGGGCAGGGCACGGCTCTTTCCATTTTCTCAGTCTCTGAACAAGAACATAAAGTGTCAAAACTGAATCTTCTGAAGGCCTCATTCTTTCCGAGCTTTGTTCAACTGTACACCAGAATGAAAGGCTTAAGAATTACTTCTGTCTGACCAGCCTGTTCCCTGTACCTGATATTAATGCTGACACTGCCTTTTATGGAGCAGATGCAGCCTGCTGTTGGTCTTCCTTGAAATGCAATAAATTTAATGCCATTAAAAAAAAAGAGAGCAATTATGTTAATGAAAATGGGATCCATTTTCTAAATACCAGGCGCCCATGTACTCCAGAAAGACCTGTGACCATGGAAGTGCTACAGAGCAGAATGGATCCACACAAGCTGTACTACCTGAAGCTTCCTAGGCCCCACTCATCAGTACCTGGTGACCTGTCTTTTGTCAGATGGCTGTGACCAAGGACAGTCCATCAGGCTGTAAAACTGGCAGAAAACAGTAAAATTGACAGGATGCATGGAAACATGTAAACAGCCCCTTCAAGGTAGCTAAAAATGAAAAATGAACCCCAGAATGCATTAGGGTGAAGGATAATATATGACACCAGTTTCTGTTTTACCGTTCTGGTTAAACAAGCTGCATTGCAAATTGGACAAGTTCTGTACTGACCAGCCAGCCTATCCTTCTTATACTCTCTAAACTGAGATAATTACATATTTCTGCAATTATAATTCACTATCTGTTAGCTTGTTATACTTTCTTTGGACAGCCCAGACAAGAACTAAATAATGTATATTTCAAGCCTAATTTAATTGTCAGTGATTAAAAAATAATTAGCATCAGTTCAGGCAATCTGCACAATCCCGTTTCTTGCCATCACTTAAGTTTTCTTGGAACTGAAAAAACTAACAGCTTTTTAAATTAGACAAAACAAATGTTGTTTTGGGCTTTCCAGTCTGTTCGTGGTAAATCCCGCTGTCCTCGCGGCTGTAAGTAGCTGCAGCAGTATCCATCTCTTACTGTGGCTATATTAAAATATATGGAATTAATGAGTTTTGTCAGTTTAAAAATACTTATCAGTTGTTCTGCAGAGTTCTAAAATGGAGTAAAGAGTAGAGTAATATAGAGAGATCATTGAGAGAAGTGTAAACATTCATTCAGCAGTTCCCGAAGTGATAATAACTGCTCTACAAGAAAATATATTCTGTAATAAATCTTTCCATTTATTTGTTCTAGGAAACAGAGAAGGAAAGGGACTAGCAGACCTGTCACAGTGGTTTTTATTACTGCCCTGCTACGTAATTTCTGGTAAGTTGTTCAACAAGTCTTGCTTTCCTAAGCAAAGACTTGTCAGTGTAGAACAAGAATTCCCAAGTTACACTATTTTACTTATAATAGTGCTAGTAAAATTGTTTACGGAGAAGGTCCTGGGACGCAGTTGATTCATTAAGCAGTAAGCGTGGCTCTCACAGCTGTTAGGAATGGGCTGTTATCATCTGGTTATTAACCCAGGTTCATAGGAGTTCATCGATGCGTAGAAGTTATTTGCACTTTAGTTTGGTGGTCTTGGTTATGTATTAGACCAAAGCCAGCTCAGGCTGGGTCACTGGAACTGCTTCTTGTAAGGCTTACGCTGCACTGGGTCAGGTGGGTCCTGCGCCGTCACTCTTAGAACGTCCAACTCACATCGTGGGTTACGGCAGCTTGAAGGCTTGTCCATTACAACCTCCACCCCTAGTCCCTTCGGACCACATGTGGTGAACTCTGACTACCACAACACAAATATGACTCTCCAGTCAATACCAAGTATGCAGAAAGCAGCTCATTTTCTGGTCTTTGTATCTATAAGTAGGCTGTGGGGACTTCATTGCCCTCAGGCAAAGTGCCTGTCGCTTGCAGTTCCGCGTGCTCATCTCTTACCCTTTCCATACCCTGCACTTTCTATTTTCTCTTCGTGGCCCATTGCTTGGCAATGGATTTTACTTCACACCGGGAATTCTCCACAAGGGAAATGTTGAGAATAACACTCTAACTTAAACAGTCAGTTATTGTAATTCTCTATTTATTCACTTGATCAATAACTTAACAGTTGGTAAGAAAATACCTTGGCTCTGAGACAACAGGCAGTTGATGCGCTCCCAACCCGAGTCCTTCCACAGCAGGTGCAAAAAGACCCTCCAGCAAAGTGTGGCCAGAGGAGTTACTGGTGGATGTCACGGCACCCTGTGCTTCTTTCTTTCTCAGTCACTTCTGCCGTGAAACATCGACTGGGGGGCCCAAAGCCAGTTAGCCTGGGTGGGTGTTTCTGTATTCGTTTATACCGATGCCAGTGAAATCATCACTCCAAGCATCTCTGTTACGCAAAAGAACGCCGTGGACAGTACTGGCACACCATACACTGAGCTGCTGGCAGAGACAAGCTGCCTCAGTCTACAGCAGGATTGCTTTTTAAGTTAATTGCTTCATCATTGTCGCTGAATGAACATCGTGAATGTGCATAGCAATTTCTGCAGTCATTTTGTGTTGGTTATTAATACGAAGACCTTTTGTCACTTTAATTAATGACTTTCACTTCTTCAAAAGCATATTTTAATGAGCTCGAAGTGCAAAGTGTATCTTTGAAAATCAGAAATTACCGTTGCTGAGAGTTAGTGGGTGAGGGAAGCAGGGTATTATCGCCCCAAATCCAGTGATCTGTGCTTTAAACCCTCGGTGCTTGGTGTTAGAACAAGGCTTTAAACCCTTGTGTTAGCACTCCAAATCCCTCGCTGGGTTCTGAAGCAGTATGATCCCATGCTAAGGAGAATCTCAGGAAACGGTGGTTAAGAGAATGTGACTGAGAAGCTGGGATAAGGGAACATGAGAGAAACGCCATCATTTTCTGTACGTGTATGATTTAGGGGAGGAAATCTTATCTGATACTGTTAACTGGCAAAAAGGTATCTGAAGCCCTGATGCTGCAAAGGCCACGTAACCCTTACACAGAGAAGAGAAATATAGAATATGCCTGCATTTAGAAATACTAAATGTATTTTTTAAGGTTTGAAATAAGTCTTAGTGTTTAGATTCTCTATGCCTGTAAACATTTTTGGTTTCTCCAGTAAGCAAAGTTCTGACAAAAGAAGTGAATTGGGAGGTGATTTAGCCGGAGGCGAAGCTTGTCACATTTCACATTAAAATCTGCATTTCCTAGAAAGAAGTTTATAGATATATGACAATAGAACCTATGTGTATTGTCAAGGGGTGTCCTGCATCGTAAAACAATTACGGCCCCAAGATATATCTGGTGGGTAACATCTTGTCATTAACTAAGGTGGCTGTGCATGATGAATCAAATCTGATGACACCGCCTGGTGCTACATTTACTGTACCAATGCGACACCATTTCACAAGTCCTTACAGACCTATCTGCAAAGAAAAAAATCACTTATGTGAGGAAAAGAGGGCTGCTTCAAAAGCATATTTTCTCTGAATCATTACTCTCTATTTTTAGGTTCTGTGTTTGCCTCCCACGAAAAGGGATGTCCTCCTACTGAATCAGATATTCTAGGTTTACATATAGGATGAAACACAGGGCTGGGCTGCCAAACCTGTAAAATCAGTTTGGTACCTGAATTTTCAATGAGTTTTTACAAATTGCCCTTAACCAACAAAAGATGTCTTTCGAGTGAAGTTACTCAAAAGAAACCCGGGGGATGCCCTGACTTCCACTGCTTTCTGTAAATTGCAAGTGAATAGGATCAAATTAAAATTGTTTTCCTCATACACAATGTGGAGTAGGATCAATAGTTCCTTCTCTCTCGTGTCATCTTCACAGGTCTCTGGGAATTTAGAAAAACCCAGTAACTTCCGTTATCAGTGAAAACAGGGAGCTCAGCAGGTCTGTGGAGAGCAAAGCACAGAAGTGTGACCCTTCCTGTTCACTCTCTGAGCAGACACGTGTTAAATCAGTGGATCTGGGGCTTCTGCATAAGGCCAGGAGAAACAGATACAGAACTGGCACAATGGAATAAAAGTAATATATTCTGTGGTTAACTAATTGCTCTAAGTGCTAAGAGGGGTTACAGGCATGTGAGGCCACAGTGGAAATGCTGGAAATGTGGCAACCTGACGAGGAGCCCGTATTTGGTGTTCTTGCTGAAGTAAATAGAAGAAGAGATTTATTTTCTTTGTACACGTACGACCACATTTCTACAACTCACCTTGGATTGCAAACCATTCCTTTACAATGGTTTGAATCAGTCCAGTGCATCAGGTAGTATTTCTTTTTTCCAGGGTGTTTTGGTGGTGGTGGGTTTTGTTGTTGTTGCCGTTTGTTGTTGTTTTGTTTTGTTCTGTAAGGTGCACTGTGGGGACCCCTGCTGAATGAGTGACTGTTTCCAGCCGTGCTAATACATTTCCTGAAAAGATGACAGGGTATTATTTCAATGTTGTGGCTGAAATCAATTTTGAATTTGAAAAGGAAGTGTCTAGCATTGATTTCAGACATTCCGTTTACAAAGAACTGGCAAATCTACTGCAGGGAACAAATCACTACGAGGAGTGGAGGAGAAGCAGCCCTGAGACATGCTGTGATTCAGATATTTTTCGAAGGTTTCCCTTGAAAAGAGCACTTTGAAATGAAAATGCTCCCCTTTTTTAGAAAGAGGAGGATTTCATGCCACGCTTGTTTTTAAACGTATCTTTGTCTGTTCTCACACAGTGTGAATTAAAGAAACAAAGTAAGAAGCAATAACCATATTTTGTAAATGCTGCTCAGGAATGTGTCCATTAATAAGAACAGCTAAAGTGAAGGAAGAGCTTTGTGTAACAACCAGGCTGAACTCCAAAACAGCTCCTTATTCTTTAAAAAACCGTAACTTGCATAAGCATCTGCTTCGTATGGATGGTACTGTCAGCTCTGGAGAACCGTGATTTTAATATGAACCACCCAGGTTTGGGTTTGTTTCAGGCAGCGTTTAGCAAAACAAACAGTTTCATTATTTAGCCTGCAGGTATTTGTCTCTTTGCCCAGCGAGCTTCTACAGTCCCTGTTTTCAGGCCTAAATTACAGACCTAAGTTAGAGATCTGTTTTAGCAGATCTGATCATTCTGAGAACTGTCAGAATTTCTGACAAAGAGGAAATGGCTGTCTTTGCAGATACCTTTGTTTAGGCAAGGACAGCAAGGCGTCTCACCAGGTGAAAATGGTGGTATAAATACAGTGGAGGGATTCACCCACTGGCAGATAATGGCCTAACATTACCCAGATGCAGTCAGCGTCTCAGTGCAGAGACAAAACCAGTATTTGCCTCACCAGTATTTATCTGAACACTTGCTTAGATCGCAAGGGAAAATGGCAGTGGGTAAACCCCAGTAATCCCATGAGGAAAAATGTCTCCTTGCAAGGAAAAGTACTTCAGTGTTTCATTTAGCCTCAAGAGTGTTGCATCAGAAAAACAAGGACTTAGACATCGGAGTTACAAATTCCTATCTCCAAAACCCCCGCAGTACTTGTGCACAGGAGAAATGGGAGTTTCTGTGTGCCAACTTCCCAGCAGCAAAGTTCCCTCAGGAGTTAAGTGTATGTTTTGTGTACAGTCTGTTGCTACCTAGCGTACGTAGCTAAGCTACATCGAGATCGTTCTTTTATGCAAGTATCTGCTGAGCTCATTGGTGAGACTGGGTACATTCGGTATTCAATGCAATCTACTTCAATGTACAAGGTATTTTCCCCATGAAACAGTAGCTCAAACACTCGTGCAAGTTCAAGTCCATCTCCTGTTGGTGAGCTTTTGGACACATCTCTACTGTCAATGCTTAAATTAGCTAAATAATGTTATAGGGTGAGGCAGCTTTAATATTTGCTATTGCAAAATGGAATAGTTTTATGAAATAATTAGTGAAAAACAATAGCTGCATGACCAGACCACTTGTGTGGATTGAGAGAGGGAAAGAAAACTCAGGTTCTTCCTTCCATAAGTGCAAATACTCAACATCAAATATCCTATCCATAAATAGGTTTCCTCAAACCTAGGTGAAAGCTGAAACCTTAAAACCAAGGAAAGACTCAGTGTAAATGTGTAAATAATGCAAAGAGCGATACTTACAACAGGAGAAATCAAGAGAACCCCATCCCACGCTGAGGGCAAAGTTGGTAGTTCCTCTGGGGCTATGTTGGCATCTCTTCCCTATGAACTGAACTGCTTCTAGGGAAGATGGTGATATGGCCCTCACTCTCAGTCAAATGAGAAACTTAATATGCATTTAAAGCCAGCAATATCTTCTTCCATAACCTGAACGTTAGATTAGAAGGTTTGCAATGCTCTGTAAGGAGGTTAAAATGGACCTTGGACCTTCTATATACTGGTCTGAGCTGTGGGTTATTAAGAATTGGAGATCTTCTGGTGGTAGCAACTTCAGTACGTGTGAAGAAGCACCAGCACAGCTGCCTAATTTCGGGACAGAGTTTTTTGTCCATGAGCATAGAGAGGATGGAAGTGCTTGCCTGCAGTGCAGATCCAGGTGTGCAACACTCAGCATCTCAAAGGGATCTTGCTGGCAGCTAATCATGCAAGCAATGACCTTGAGCCCGTCGCAGAGCTCAGGCTGAAAGCATTCCTTCCTAGGGACAGTTCAGGTGCCCCTGTCCTTTAGCTGTGGTGGGTTTCACGCAGCATTAGGGCTCTGAAGTTAAGCAGAAAGCCAGTCCCTTAAGAGCCAGGTGCTGCAAGCTGCACAACCCATTGTGGAGCAGGTCCCTAGCGTGCAGCAGCTGGGTCCTCTTCCCTCTCCCATCCTGCTGTTCAGTTACAGGCATGCAGTACGGCTCAGAACAACTGGTGACCCTGGGCAGTGATGGGCTAGGGGAGAGAGGGCAGGACAGGACAGCCGGATGAACTTCCACACGGGAGTCAGCAGTGTTAAACTGAAATGTTAAAGAGAGATGGTGGCTATCCCTGAAAAAGCTGAGGCAGTAAGGAGAGAAGGGAGAGAGCAATCCTGAGGGGCTGCCTTAGACAGTCTGGACTAACGGGAAGAAGATGGAGAGAAAGGGCAACAATCACAACATGAAAAGGCCTTTAATTTTGTTTTAATTTATATCATTACTTATTAGAAAACTTTTTAGTAAGCGCAGTAAGAGAGAAATTAGGAAGAGAAATTAGGAGAGTCACTTGAAAAGGAAATAATAGGAGGATTAAGGCAATAAGAGGAACCCAAAGACATAGAAGATGAAACTCAAGGGCAAAAGGGCTTTTAGCTCTGGATCAATTGCAGAGATGTCTGACTTGTCAAGGGACAATCTTTTCGCTTCAGTCAGCTACTAATATCCAGCATTCTCGTTGAATCACCTGGTGCAGTTATCTGCTGATGATAGTGGAGGTAGTGGGGGGTGGGGGGGAAGATGCTTCTTTTTGTCTATGTTTGCAGGTTCTTCAAAAAGAGGTAAAGTTACCTGGGGTGTCAATAACCAGCAGAGGAGGCGTGTTTGGCGCAGGCGGTTACTCTACAGAAGTTCAAATGATGTATTTCCAGAGATGGCTGCTCTGTAACTCTCAGACTGTCTGCAGATGCAGGGAGGAAAGACTGGACAGGTTTAATGGCAAAAAAATGTGAAGAAACCAGATGTATTTCCCTGAAGCTAGGTAAAATTTTCCCTCAGGGAGTCTCTATGCCCTTCTAGCTGTATTATGCAAGAGAGCACTGCTAACTTGCTGGCACAGATGTTTCCTTCTACACCGCGTGTCCAGTGATTTTTTAGTCTGACATGTAGCTGTGTAAGCAGGACCTCCTGGGGTCTATGTCACGGAGCTGACTCAGCTTACAAAGAAATCCCTTCCCCTAAGCACTAACCCTGTGGATCTAAAGGCATTCTGCAAGTTTCGTGACTCATGCCCAGGAACACAGGTTCCGTAGGCTCGATCTGCCCTTCAGCTGCTCCTTTCTGTACTCCTGTCTTCTCCAACCGCACCATCCCTGCAGGATTTTTCAGGTGTCACAGCAGTCAGAATTTGTCCTTGCAGTTACAACTCAGTTAACAGCATTTCACCCACTTGCATGAATAGGTCAGTGCTTTGCTGCTGGTCGGTACCTTATCCCACCACCCAGTGGGTGCTAAGCTGCCTTTGACAGAAATGCATCTTTGAAACAATAAACCTCGGTGAGGCAATGCGGTTATTAAGGGCGTGCCAAACCGCCTGCAGTGTCTGATGTTATCGGGGCTTTTCCGTGCGTTCACAGTCTTACACAGAGGTCTGGGAGCCGGTTATTAGTGGCAGCTTTCTGCATCTGTCAGATGCAAATTCAGAAACAAACAAAAAAAAAGAGAGATTGTAGTTCCTGTCTTAAAGGCTGTGGGATCCTGGAATGGGTTCAGCTGTCTGCCCTACCGTGAAACTCTGGTGTAAGAAGGTAGGAGGAAGGTCCCGGTCCGCTGTGAACAAAGTTCCTCCACAGCTGAGAATGCAAGGACTTGTCTTTGGACCTATTTGTTGCATGAGTGTGCGCACAGCTCTTCTCACTGCCCTCTCTACCTCTCTGCAGCAAAAGACAGGGCAAGAGAGATTCGGGGTTGTCCCTGGGTGACAAAGAGGAAGGAAAGGGTCGGCATTGCCGTTGAAAGCGCCAGTGAACACCTGCTCGCATGGCCCCAGCAATGAACGAGCTCACACCTAGGATGCTTTTCATCTGTAGGTCTCGGAGCACTTCGCAGAGGGGAGCGTTGCCACTGCGAAACTGGAGCCTTCCTGAGTAATACAGCCTCGCGCAGGCTTATTTCACGGGGATCTCTGTTAAAAACCCTTCTCTCCACGTGGCATCTGTTTAAGGTTTACACGCAAAGGGCGAGAAGAGGGGGAGGCGGCTGGCAGCTGCTGCTTACCAATCCCGTGCACTTTGCAGGGGGGCTGAGCTGCAGCCGCGCAGCTCACCCCCGATACCACAATTTCCTGTTGCACTCATTTGAAAAGACAGTGTTCCTGAGGAAGTCATGAAGACGGCAAGTAAGTTGCTGCCTTAATTTCTGCGTGTATCGTTAAGAGTGCTGTTGTAATTATGCCGGTTAGAGCTTGTGCGCAGTCCCGATCGAACCGTGCTGTCTTTGGAGGGATAAGAAGGTTTGGGCTACCAGATAAGGTGGGCAAATCTGGGTGTTCCGCAGTCCCCCTGCAGCTCGGAAACAGCTGCAGGGGGTTCAAAGCAACGCTTTTACTGGTGCCGAAAGCGTGTGGCAAGTAGGCTGACTGTTAGCTGCGAGGTGCTGCTGCAGCTGGGATGCTGGGAGAGAATGTGTCCGTCAGTAAAGCTCCTGGGTGGCCCCGAGTGTCCCTTTAAAGCAGTAGCCGAAGCAGCAACGTCACGGGTTCAGCCCCGCACGATTTTGAAGAGGGATGTGTTTATGCCTTCAGAGGGACTCTCCCCACGGGCGGAGCGAGTGTCAGAGAGCTCCCTTACTGGCCACAGCCCCGGCTTTTCGGTAGGAGGGATATCTGCCGTTGTCCGGGGAGCAGCGAGGTTGCCGTCTGTCCGATGCACGGACAGACAGACAGCCCGCTGAGGACACCGCGCTGGCTCTGCCCGTGCTAGCTACGGCTGCAGGGTGTAGAGAGGGCCGAAGGTAGCCCCCAAAGAAGGGGATTATCCAGGGAGAATATTAAGTGCTTTACTTTTCTCTGCGCGGAGATCACGCAGGGGGTCGGGGTGTGGCCGGGACCTCGGGGATCTGCGAGTCCGGGATGTTGTGGGAGAAGCCGGGTTGCTCGGCAGCTGTTGCGCTGGCAGTGCGGGAGCTGAGCCAGCGCGGAGCGAGCCGCAGGGGCCGCGGAACAGCAGAGAGCCGCAGCAGGGTCTTTGCACTGCCAGTTTTCCCCTGTGTCTGAACGCTTGGAAGCCGTCAATGCCATGGTTCCCGCTCTTTAAAATACTCTTCAGCCACCTGTGACGCTCCACGCTCCAAAAAAATGTTCATTAACACAGCTCTGATCAGTTTCTAAGTTTCGTTTTACTCAAGCAAAACTTCTGTCCTCACTTCTGGCAAAAGTGAGATTTACAAAGGGCGAGGAAGCTACTAGCTCGAAAAATAGCAAATTCAGAAAAAAATAAGATGACTTTATGCATTAAATTAATCATAAAATAATTTATCAGAATTCCCATCAGTCACACTTCAGGCTTTTCTGCATTATCATTCTAAAGATTCCTCTGCTTAAGGTTAAGCAGACTGGAATGCTCTTGCACTAGAATACACTAACTTTAAACGTCATGAACTGTCCAGGAAGTGACACGTGACGGCCCAAAAGGATCCCTGTAGTCCCTGTGAAGAATCGAAAGGTCCAGAGACTGATGACAGTAGCCGTAGGAATAGGGACTAATCTCCCTTGCTGAGGTAAAGAGAAGTCAGCGAGCAGCACCACACCATCTTAGGTACTTCAGCTGCAGAACTGGAAACTCAACACCAGCCGGAGGGAAGCCAGAAAGCTGCTCTCCAGGAGTCACAGATACTGTGCTGACACTTGGACCCTGATTTAAAGAAGAGAGAGGGTATTTTTCAGTGCTGCTTCTCATCCCATCTCCGTTGTCTTCTGTGAGTCCCCGAAAGGCTTCTTGCCAGAGAAACTACCATTAGACTTGGTGCTCACGAGCACCCCCACTGACAGTGCCAGCAGGGTCTCCCAGCCAGGCAAGCATGGAGAGCAGGACCTTGCATTCTGGTGGCAAATTTTCTTTTAAAGGATAATTGTAGCTTAATGTTGATGGTGCCAACCCAAATCTCTGGCAATGGGGTGAGTGGAGTGCTGTGAATGCTCAAGAGGAGGATGAGTTTCATGCAGAGGGGAGTTCTTATTCCTGCTGCCTACAACACACAAGCTCTCTCATGGCCTGAGAAACCAGAAGCTGGGTGTCATCTGTCACAGCTACTGCTTGTGCCTTCCTTCATTTACTTTGGCCTATTTCAGTTAATGTTTCCCAGGCAGTGGCAAAGAAAATTAGGGCACCTTTTCAGCTTACATTTGTTAGTTTCAGTTTTAACTAGTGTATTAGCTCAACAGAAAACCTCATTTTCTTTACACACGAATTCAGTTCCTTTCGTCCCGCGCTTCATAAATAAGTCAAAGTACAGAATCGTATTACAGAAGCCCTACTAAATAATAAATAATGCATTGGATTTGCCATATGATTCTGTGCTTGTCTCTCTGCCCGGTGCCCCTCCAATTCACAATTTATTTTTTTATCATAGGGTATGTAAGTTAAGATCAGAATTTTTGTTGTACCTTCCAGGAACTCATACCTATTCTGAACCAGATGCTTCTGCACAGGGTCTAGACAGAGCAATATGATGCAGAGCAAGGAATCTTCATTTATTTTATAATGTCTCTCTGAAGTTTTACTTATGGTCTTTTTTTGGTTCTGATGGTTTTACTTATTTATTTCTCTGTTATGTTTTTCTTATGAGTTAGTGAAGTTTGGAGTTGCTAAGCAGAGTGTTCTCCAAAACCCCCATGACTGTCACATACAGGTTCTGTTGTTAAAGACCTTTTAAAGAAGTTGCTAGAGGAGCTCAGAGGCAAGCTACTCTGGGTCTGTTGTGCACTTCACCCATAGGAGATTGATTTGTGTCGTCTGTATGGTTCAGTAGAGCAGATCAGGCTCTGTCACGAGGGCAAGGGTCCAGAAGCAGTTTGAGAGAAATGCTGGCGTACTGCGTGCTGAAGGGACTATCCAGGTGCTGATAGCTTGCAGGAGTAAGTGCAGCTGTGGAGCCAGCAACTAGTGAATGAATTACCATCTCTCTTCAAAAGCCTCTATTCCAGCATCTACATCTGCATTATAATGTTCAGCCTAAAGAGAAAAATGGCCTAAGATTTCCCACCTGGTATTGGCAGTTTCTTGAGTAATTCTCCCCTGAAAACTCACTTGCCCCTTGTTCATCTTGGTGACAAAGTTTTTAGCAAATCCCCTGTTGCTTCACAGCAGCATGAGCATTGAAAACTGTCAAAGCTATTAATAGAGGGTGCCACAAAGACCTGTGACAAAACTGGACTGTGGGAAGATGGTGAGCCACAGGCTTTTGGTGCCAGCCCAGAGTGAAGTGCAGAGGAATATCTAAAGGCAATTAAATTGGTCCTGAAGAGTTCCACCTTCAACATGCTATGGAAGTGGCTAAGGTAGCCCTTGGTTTTAGAAGATATCCTGGCCTGTGAACAGGCAGAGGCGGTGGGACGCTGCGAAGGGGCATAGCCACTGTGAATGGGAAAACCCAAAAAACTTTGCAGAAGATGCAAGCCAACAGCTAAGGTGGAAACAAACTCATTTGCCAGGAGCTTTGGAAAATGGTCCAAAGAGTGGAAGGCTCTGAGCAAGGTGGTCCAGAAGAGGTGGAGCCGCTTTGTTTCAGAATCACATTTGCTGGGTAAAATGCAGAAAGAGAAAAAAAAGATAGAATTCTTAAATAATAAATGAAGAAAGTCAATTCTGCGGATAGTGCCTAAGAAAGGTGAGCTGCTGAGTTGCACGACTCACCACAGATGGCTCCTCAGGGAAATGAAGTCTTTCTCTAAAGATTCACAGTACAGAGGAGTGTGTCTGAGGAACAGCCACTGTTGGTGTCTGGAACTGACAAGACCGTTGTGAGCTGTTTGGTTTGCCGTAGTTAAAGCACTTTGTGGTTCACGGAGCACCTCTCTGGAGTCACTGGATGTAGGCAAGGTTGGCTTCCAAAACCAACACAAGCATGGAAAGATCAGTGGTCTTAACAAAGAGCACAGGCTAAGCAAGTGGTTCAAGGTGGTAACAGGCAGCAGATAGGATATCAGTTCTCTCCCAGTGCTTGCCTAGCCATCTGGAGAGGCTCATTAATGGAGTTATAATGGCAAAAAGGATCGTAACAAGAGGATCTGTGTTGTGAACACAGAGAATATAGCTTTGAAGAGTAAAGCCGAAGGTGGTTTGATAGCACAGGACAGCAATTGTTTAAGGACTGTGCAGCAGAGGTGGTTTGGCTTATGCAACATTGCTACAAGAGAGAGAGAGCAAAAATTTTCAGGCTGTGATTTACAAGTCCCTGGGAAGGTAAGGACAAAGTCCATGAAACACCATGGAAAAGCAAACTTTGCTGTCAGCGAACTTAGCATTTGTGAGTGGTGTTGAGAGAGCAGAGAAGGGGATTAGTGAGCAGCACAGAAGGGGGGCATGTGTGGCAATTTAGTGCCGCCTGTAAATGACTGGACCGGACCTGTTAAATCTTGCAGCTCTCCTTGGCCCTGTAAAGTTGCTCTAAAAATGTAGCCATGGCATTTGCCTCGAATCGAAAATGCTGCTACCAAAGCTTTTAAAGAGAAGACATTTTCCAGTGTGCATCATCAATTAGTTTGGGGCTGGACTACAGAGTGCCTTCACCACCCTCCAGGTGCTTATGCCTCCGTCTCTTTCTCAGCAGTCTGTCAGGCAGAGGTTTATCCAAATAGCCAAAGATTACTGCATCTACTGCTGGCTCTGACAGAAATACGGTAGTATTCTCTTTAAAGTACTTCTGAGCTGTGTGGCAGGATAGCACTTGTTACAAGATTCTTCTCCCTTGCTTAATTAATTTGTATCACTTGGTGTCTTCACAGTTTTAACTTTTCCATCTGTTGCCCTTAGACTCACGGGCAACAGTGCTGTGTCCCCTCTGAAAGAGTTCCTTGCAGCACTGTCTGGAGAGGGACAAGGACACAGGCTCTTGAAATCTCATTAGCTCTCTCATAAGATGAAGTCCTTCCTGAGAGGTTCTTAAAGGCATAAAGCATGTCAATAAAATGTCCATAAAGAAGATTGATAGGAGGAGCATAGGCTGCAATGAACTGCACAGGGGAGAAGAGGTTATACGGCAGAGATCTCGGTGAAAGGGCTAAGAAGTAGATTTTTAAGTGTACTTTAGACTTCGTTTTAAGCTCTTCACTTTTATAACCTCCTCTTCTAGCAAAGCTGTAGCTTTGCCCGCTTTCCATTACCATATCCTTTTAGAGCTGCTTGCTGTTGATCAGTACTGTACCATCCTTTTCAAATCCTGATGATGCATTTCTGTTTGTGTTTCCTCATCTGCACACACACATTACATGGACACCACACGGGCCTGCTCTGGTGAATCCTCTAAGATAAAAATAATAGCAGCTACCCAGGGGAAGGAGTGAAGTAAACGGTGCAGAGGACCAGAGCCTGAGGTTTTAACCAACACTAAGAAATACAAAACTGATGCCATAGGGAAGTAAAGATATTTTAGAAAATGAAAAACTGAGCTTTAATTTCTGACTGTGGCTTTCAAAGCAATAATGGTTTCCATCCCCTACTCCCCCCAGCAAATAAGCACATCTTTCCCTCAAACCAGAAAATTATGGTGACTACAGGAGAGAGAGAGGAAAGATTCGCTAGTGTGTAATCATTTGCTGATATATAGTAATATGCATTCTACACGTACCGGGGGGACTACGTCATACAGAAAAACACATGGGGTTTTTCCTGTTTTTAATGGCAATGACTAGCAGACATCAGGGCTTTTCCTGAGGATTTATTGACTGCTTGGAGTTAATACCCTTCACCTTACTTATGGACCAGCACTTGCTCCCATCCAGCCATTAATCTGCAGGGAACACACTGCACCGCAGTCACCGTTTCCTAGGGAAGAGCAGCGCAGATCAGTAGAAATGGTGTTTGGAGAGTGGGTAGAAGTGCTACCCTCTACCTAAAATCCATGTCACGCGCAAGAATAAGGGCAGGAAACAAAAGCCTCTTGCACACAGAACCAGACTGATTCTTGTGGGACATAACGCTGTCCTGCTGGGCTTTGAAGGAAATCACTTGGTGTCTTCTGACACGTTTTTACCCAGTAGCCTTGTCACCCACAACCGAGTTCCAGCAGGAGACACAGCCTGACGCAGCAGCAGACGTTATGGTGTAGACATGGGGTCTTTTCTGTCAGCACTGGCTTTTTCTGCATTTCTTGCCCCTCTGTTATAATAAATTAGCTAAATGCATCACCCTTGATGAGTTCCAATTCTTCACGCTTGAAGTTCGCTCAGCCTGTGAATGAAATTCCACTCCATCTCTGAAAAACTACAGGCTGAGAGTAAATGTGGTGTAAGGAAGATGGTCTCAGGGAAAGCACAGATGGAGTCTGACAGAGCAGAGCCATGGGAACCATATAAATAAAAGCAGAATTGTTTATAAATATTTCCCTTTTTTGGAAGTAGGTGTGAGCAATTGAATTATTTGAACACACTTTTCTCTCACAACACTCTGGTTTGCTGCCGGCGCTGGGGTGGGTTCCTGGGTAACTGCAGGGCAGCTGAGCAGGGTGGCTGTGGAGCCCTGGAGCACCCCAGGGACCACCACACAGTGGAGGAGCCCCCGAGCTGGACCTGCAGCAGAAGCCCAGGCACAGGGCAGAGCTCTGCCTTGCCGAGCTCGCTCTGCTGAGCGGCAAAGCCGGGCAGCCTGGACACCCCCCCGGCCCCTGCTAATGTGGCTTAGCTGCTTCCAGCAACCAAAATAGTCTGTGTACTGCCACCAGCTGACTCTACAGCCAGTCCTGCCCTGTCACTCGAGTGGTTGCCATCAGAGCTTTCAGTATTTAAGTCAAAGCTGGTGTGATGAGAGGGATATTACAGTTTCATATGATAGAATTTGGTTTTACTTTCATTTACAAAACAGCATTATAACTGGTTAGGCACTAAAACTCTCTTAAAAATAGCTTTGCTTTCAGCTGCTTTACTCCTGCAGCAGCTTTGATCCTGTAAAAGCACATCTTTCCATCTCACAGGCGGCTTTCCAAAGTTCCCCGAGGCAGAGCTAAGGGGCAGCACCATGGAGGCAGGTGGAGTGGAGAGGAGGTGACCACCAGTGTGGAGGTTCCGTATTAAGGGGCAACTTCTCCACCGAGCAAATGCCCAAGCAAGGCAGAGGGTGAGAAGGTGAAGGCACGATGCCAAAAGAGGACATAAAAGTAGAGCAAGGAGGAAGCTGAGAAGAGGATGTGATTGACCAGAGAGGGGCAGGGCACAGGCAAATATCAGCCAGGCTCATGAGAAAAACTGAGCAGGAAAAATATGAGCCAAGAGTTTGTCCCAAACCCCTCCATAAAACACGTGCCCAAATGACAGAACTGCTGGTACGTCTGGATATTTCTAGCAGTTATTTCTTCAGTTTCAAAGAGGTGTTTCTAAAACAGAGTAGTATGATGTTACCATATTATCTTATTATTTTAAAACCTTCTGCTTAGTTCTTGTGGACAGTATCCGAGTAAGAACAGTAATGTGTGTTTAGATCCTTTGTTTTGGGAATCTTTTTTAGACGTATGAAGAAACAGATCTGTGGTCAGTGGTATCGCTAGGGACGGGGAGGGTGAGTAACCCTGCGTTGGTATTCCCGCTGGTGCTACTCCGTGGGCCCCGGCCAAGAGACTGAGGTTACACAGACACAGGATGACAGAAAGATTCTACTTTGGAAAACTCACAGAGCTTTTCTTCCGCTTTTATTCCATGCTTTAAAGCCTGGGAAGCAGAGCAGATGTCGTGACACGAGGGCCACGGTTACTGTATTGGGACTGGCGTGGGCATCGGGAGGGGCACGTGTCCCAGACTGGAGGCCAAGTGGTGCATGTCACCTGCATGGGGTCCTGTGGCTCAGCCCAGGCCCACATGACCGGGCAGCGATGAGGTTCCACAGCCGTGGCTTGGCGAGGCGGGGAGAATTGTGTAGCACAAATGGAATAGCAGTCTGAAAAATGGCAGTGTTTGCCAGGGCTGTCCTGGCTGGTCGCTTTCTCTGTGTCTCCAGCCAGGCCAAATGTCCACTCAGACTTTCCTCAGCTTTAACTGGTGATTTCCTGGAAATTGCCATTAGTCACACCGGGAGGGAAGAGCATTTGACAAGACTTAAATCAACGGTAATTAAGTCCACTAAGATGGAAATTCCTTTATTTGTTTAACTGCGATTGTGACGGGGCAGTTCAGGGGAAAGTCAGGAAACAGGTTGCTCTGCTGGCCCATGGCTGGGGCCATCACCGGGCTGCAGTACGCCCTGGAGAAGTAGGAAAGTGGGTGACCAAACCAGGAAGCAGGGCTGAACACCAGAGCCACGCGGCAGGACACAGAGCGTTGGTGCAGAGGACAGCAGGATGAAGCTGGCCTTGAGAAAAGTTGAGCACTGACCCTCATATGGACTGCTGGGGTACAAGCACCTCCTCTCCTCTTCCTACCTTAACCTCTTAGTGCTTCTGGGTTTAATTTTGCTAAAGCACAAAAGAAAACACAAAATTTACCTTGTACGTTGATGCGTGGAAGAAGTTAGTGCATACTTAGCCAGGATGTGAACGTATACTTCATTAAGTGCTTCGTGCTATAGGCTCTTTGGGTGCCTTTGGTCTAAGGGGCTGCCCTGACCCTAAACCGTGACACCTTAGTATACAATCAGCATCCCAGTAGCTGACTCTGCTTTCAGGGTGACCGTGCAAAAGCCCGGTGCGGGCTAACCCGTGGGCTGGAAATTCATACTCTGGCTACGGCATGCTAACTGAGCCGCTGCAGACAGACCCTGACTGAAAGCAACATCCCTTCTCTGTAGATGAGGCTTGTTTTCTTGTGCTTGTCGTTCCCACGTGATCAGGCATCAACTGCAGCTGGAGCCTCTACATGGGTTTGTCATAGAAGCAGAATAACAATAATGACTAATTGAAATGGAATAAATTGGCCATGTCACTGCAAGCACGCTGGCAGATGAAGGAAAGAAATCCCCTAATTCGTAAGCAGTTAAACGGAGACACACAAAGGCCTGGTTCCAGTCTTTAATCTCCTAACTGACATGCAAGAGAACGGTTGAGGGTGTTTCTTCTCCTCCCAGCCCGCCACAGGTGAGGCAGAGTTCCCTCGCTGGTGTTCGAGCAGTAGGCTGTGTTTGGCTGGAGGAATGTGCCGTGCGTGTCTCCTAATCCCTGCTTCCTCCTCGTTTATCAGGGAGCTTTTGGCTCACACCACCGGGACGTTAGGATGAGCTGTGAAGCCAGGTGATGAGATGACAGGCATCGTTCTTCACTCTCTTATCTGTTTGGCCCAGGCTCCTGTATCGGGAGGACTTGCAGAGGCATTTGAAATGTGGGTGATGAGAAGGCAGCCCCTCTGTCCGCGGGCTATGGAAGTGCCACCGCTTGGAGGCATTGTTCCGGGGGAGCAGTTGCAAGGGGATAAACAAGCACCCCAAACAGTTCCCTCTGTTGGACGTGGAAGAGGGATAAAGGTTAGCTTGTTGTAATTAATCAAGGCCAAAAGGCAAAGATGATTAATTCTGTGTTTAATGAGGAGATCACAGCTGTCAAAAGGGATGTTCCACAGGTTAGAAGTTTCCTGCGGTGTATAAATGCCAAAACCAAATTAAATAGCTTGGCAAAAGCAAATGGTGAGGTGAAGGGGTGAAAACACACAGTGTGTAACACACATGGGCGTGTAGTAGCGTGATCTCATTTTATCACAGAAAAAGACTGAAAGGGCTGGAATATTATTATTTGAGGCTGGTAAGTGACGCTTGACCACTCTATCGTTAATCAAACGTGCCACATTTTGAGTTCTTTCTTAAAAGGCCAATTATTTCTCCATAACCTTGCAATCATAAAATCATACAGCCTCCTTTTTCATTTAGAATCCGCTAGTTTTAAAACAACATTGCTTGTAGATAACGTTAGCTGTCTAGCAGGCTGGCAGACAAGACAGTGCAACGGCATCACTGCCAGGTAGCAACAGTGAAATGGGTCCTTTCATGGGATAATGGCCCTGCTGATACATAAATATTCTGATATTTATGGGAAAATATATGTCAAGGCAAAGGCAACGTGTACATTTTCACAGCAAATAACCAAATAATGTCTGTGCTTTGAGGGAAGTCCTCACTTACACAAAATCTTCTTCCTTCTTCTGAATGACCTCGGTCTAAGGGAAGACGAGGCTTTTTACACAGTAGCTGTTGGTGAAGCTGCGAGTGAGTTGCTTTCTATGCCAGTCCAAACCGTCTGCATTACAAATGATGCTCTTCTCTTTGGTTAAAACACAGAGTGACCAAGAAAAACAAAGGCGCTGTAGCACTCGAGTAATGTTACCTAAGCCATCACTCACTCCTGACTCTCCTTGTCTGTAGTGACAGCCGCTGGGGAGAAGAGACCTGGTGCCACCACTGTCTCTAACAGTGTATCTCCCACAGTCTGTCCTCCTGATGCATATGCAAATAGGCCTTATTTGCATCCCATCCTCATTTTTATCACCGTTGAGAATGCTTCTCTATTTGACCTAGTCCCTTCCAGTAGTCCATTCAGTTTGCTTTAGCACGGAACCTCACAGAAAGGAGACAGAATTCATGTGGTTTTCAAATGAAAGGCATTTATAGGTACTATTTTTAGGGCTTTGTAAGTTCTGGTTTTTCTTTGCCTGTGGTTTAAAACATGATAGGTGATAAAGCAGTGTATACCAGCAGCAGTTTTCCTCTTTCCCAGTTGATAATGTGAGATGCATTGCACAAAACCAGCTTTGGCTAGCTGTGGATTAACAGGAAGCCTCATCTTTGCAAGAGAATGTTTCTAAGGTGACTCATTCCTCACCTGCCTACTGCTAGTCACAGCCCTTGAGGGTGGGAGAAGTGTAGCGAGGGCAGGAGGGATCTCTGGGCAAGCGCCTCCCTTGCGCCGTATGGAAGAGGTGGTGTCTCAGCTGCGGGACCCAGGGTGAGCCTGACAGCTCTGTGTTGATGTTCAACCTGAGCACTCACCAGTTCCCTGCTCTGTGCCCCGTGCACCCTCGGTCCTCCAGCTGGGAGGCGTGAGGGTGTTGAGGCCACATTCCTAACGGGGGAAAGGGGTCCCAGATTTTCATTAGAGTCCATCTAGCCCTAGCTAGGTGATAAAATGTATCTGCCCCTGCCCACTCGTGCCCTTCCTTGAGCCAGAGATACATGCCAGCTCACGGGAAGTAGGCTCACGCTACTAAAAAACCTAAAAATACCAAGACATGAGTTTTTAATGTCAGTTCCTGACATTTTATGAACTAATACTGAATTCCACAGACTTTAAACAGGATTTCTTGCAGGGATGACTCTTGACGTAATTTCTTCTCCCAAACACGTGCACGTCAGCCTACGTTTGTGGTGAGGGCAGTTACACATTCTGTCACCCTGTAAATGCAGCATGGGTCAGGCTTTAACACAATTTACACAGTCCTGTGGAATGTTATGGGGAAGAAACCAAAGTCATGCCTTATTAGAGAGCAGGGGGTCTGTAGATGCTACAGCAAATAGGGTCAGATATCCCACTCCATCGTCGTTTATATCCAGGATCCGAACTATCTGCAAAATGTGAATGTGTAAAGATGTGAAAGTAAAATAAGGATTAATACAGTAAACACCTACACAACTGCAGCAGATTGTGAGTCGGTGCCACAAAACATAACTGGGGGTTTGTAAGATGGAAGAGTGCAGCTCTCCTGCAAAAAACCTAGATTTTCATACTTCCTAAATACAGTTGACATTGTATTCGATGAAAGGGAGCTACCTTTCGACGGCGTTACTGCCTCGAGTCAAGCCTGATCGGTAGAACGAATGGAGCTGCAGCACGGGGGTAATTCCTTCCCCACGCAGCCAGGAGGACTTCCAGAATTCAAAATACGCTGCGTGCAGATTGGAAAATTGCTGCTGCTAACTGACCAGAACGAAAACAAGAGAATCATACTGTGGTGTGTATTTATACACATTAATTAATGATCTCTCTTGTCTCCACTGTTTATATCTGTGCTGCACACCTCGTCCTATGCATCTTCTGTCTGAATGGGCCCCACCAGTGCGATGATGCTGATACCGCAAACCCCCGCAGCAGAACTGCGCCCGTGGCGACTGAGTCGTCTCAGAAATAACCCGGGTGCAGGAGCTGTCTGTCGTGTCAGGGGTGTTGTGCTGGGGTTTGATGTCACCAGGTGAAGCTCTGAGCGGGATGCATTGCTCCATGGCAGAGGCTATGGACAATGCTTTCCGGAGAGAAAACATTTGAGGTCGTGCAAAGCAGTAGAATTCCTGAGGAGTTGGGCAGTATTGTCTCGGGTACGTGGTGAGGTACGAGGGGCTGCCCTTAAACCAGGTTTGGTTTGTATGGGTTTTTTTCATTCTCTTCCTATTTTTTCTAAGCATGTCAGATACTACTCTGGACTAAGCTGTCATTTCACAGTCCTAAAATCAACATGCTCTGCCTGAGATCATGGCAAGAATGTAGAATAGTTTCCTGAGAAGTGCTAGAAGCTGTATTGTTTGGGACATTCGAGAGGATGCTGGAGACAATAATGTTAAATAAAGAAAAATCAGGGTATTTTGCAGGGGTTGCAAATATGTCACTCAGTAAGTTTCTTCGGGATGTACCTTTTGTGAATCTTCGAGCTAAAGAACAGGATTGGAAACCAAGATAATATTGTAGAGCTTTTAGAAAAGGAAATCTCTCTTTTTTTGTTGTGTTGGTTTTTTTGGGGGGAGAGGGTGGGGGGTTTTTTGTTGTTTTTTTGGGGGGGGTTGTTTGTTTGGTTTGGGTTTTGTTTGTTTGTTTGTTTGTTTTGTTCAAGCAGTAGTTAAGAATATTGAAGGAGAAACTAATTCTTGCCACCACTAGTTTATAACCGAAGTCAGACACAGGAGCTAGAAAGACAGTTATGTAATAGTCTAAAATGTCTTTGTGCTCAGAAAAGGTCATAAGTGAATGACTTTGAAGCTTAATCAGTGGAAGTACAGGACAATTTTGGTATTTCATTATAAATCCAGTTTAAATCCATTAAGGTCAGCAGAGTTACTTGGGATTTACAGTAGAGTAAGGGTGTGCAGAATATGGCTCCCTGATTTTAACTGTGCTTTATTTCCACCGTGCAGCTATCGTACGTTTGCCTGTAGCTTCCACAGAATCATTTTAAAGAAAAGACTCGGGATGTAAAACCATAAAGTGATAGCTATAGGTTAAAAAGTGAAAAGTTTAACATTATTAAATATAAACCACGTTTGCTAGTGTCTCCTTTCTCAAACAGTCTATAAAGCTACTGAATGCTTTATCTAAGGATTCCAGTGACCAGTTTTGTATGTAGGACGTTTTAGAAGGAGCTTTACAAGTCTAGCCTTGCTGTCCGTAGAGTGGTCTTTATCTTCTTGATACGTGACGTATTTTTGTGATCTGTAGGCAAAGCCATAAATCCTTTGCAGAAGGAGCAGCTCTCCAGAGGAGCCGGGTTGGTTAAGTTTCTTTTGGGCTACTTCAGATCTCTGGGTTTGTTTGGCTTGGGTTTTGGCACTGAGATAAGGGAGAGCACTTTCACTGTCTCAGATCACCTGGAGGAACTGGCTTTGGGATGTCAATGAGCGATGCTGGGGAAGCAAAGGCAGTGGGAGGAGGAGACTTCCAGCACGAGTGGCCTGTTTTCTGAAGTAGCCGAGAGTGAAATTTAATTTAAATAAATCCTGAACTTCTGTATAATTGTTTATGGAGATTACAGTAGAAGATGAGGCTTAAATAGAGAAAAAAGTCAAACCCCATAAGTAATAGAGTAGAAAACACATTTGGATTCATAAGGTTTATGTGCAGGTCTGGGTCACAACTTTCACAGAAGTGCCTGGATTTAGATCCTAGGCCTGAAGTAATTGCATTACCAAGAACAATGATGTAAAATAGAACAGAGGAGAAAGAACCAGAAAGCTACTGGTGGAAGGTAGACATAGCCCGTCTAAAACAATGCATCCTTCCTGCAGTCCTGTGTGGCTTTTTCTGCACAGGACATAGAGAGACTCAGCACTACTGAGCAGACTGCGGGTACTGTCAGCGGCTGGAGCCAGGGCACTGTCTGCAGCTGGGACTTGGACAAAAAGTGGTCTGGAAGTAAAAGATAAAATGACAGGAAGGTTTTGTTCAGTGCTCTGATTTGGGGGATGCATTGGGCTGTCCAGCATTCAAAGGGATGGGTTTTCCTGTTTCTTCTCTAATGATGATTTTTACAGCACACAAATATGGGAGGTGCACGTACCTGTGGTCGTTTTTCCTGCAGAAGCATCATGGAGCAGACAGATAAAATGATGCCGCTGACTAATTGAGGAGTGTCATTAAAGGGTAAAGAGTTGAATAACACAAGTGACTGCTGAAGTCATTGCCAAATACAACAGCTTTTGTGAATGCTCTAGGGAGATAATCATAAATGTGTTTGAATAAAGTATCTTCTCTTTCTATGTTTTGCTATCTCACTATAAAGAAAAAAAAAAAAAAGAAAATTTACTGTGATTATCGCTTTTTGAGCCAAACTGCATCCAGTTCAGAATTCAAGGTGCAGCTGCGCTATCTCAGGAGGGAAGAACAGCATTCCTGGGCACTCCTGGCCCAGGAGGAGTATGCCTCCCATCAGAAAGCCTGCTGCTCTCAGGGTAAAGCTTGTACCTCTTTTGGCTGGACACCTCGCTGCTTCGCAGCGGTTCTCTGCCAGGTGGCAGAAGCAGTGCTTGCATGCTTTCTGGCAGGAATCTCCTGCAGAAGACTGCTCCATGCACTGGAATAGAGGCTTTCTGCAGCAGGATGTCCCTTTCCCTGGTGAGTTCAGCAAAGAGGCAGGAGGGGAGGCAGCTTGACTCGAAGATGACTGCACACGGGCTGTGGCTCACTGCCTGCCGGCTCGGTGTGCTGACAGGCCACCCCAGCTCCAGGGGTCTACAGGCAGGACAGCAGGTGACTGTCCCCCGACAGATGAGCCTGGGGAGGCAGCTGCGGGGAAGCTGCATGGCCAGGGACTTTGCCAGGCAAGCCCCTGTGGAGCCAGGCTTCCCAGGAGCCTGGGCAGCTCAGGACATGGGTTGTCTGTCTGGAGACCCAGGGATCCACCTATCTCAACCGAGAACAGGGCCACATCTAAACTGATCTTGATTTATTCTCCCCAGGAAAAAAAAATAAAATACTGTTATCCCCCTGACGCTGGGCATCAGTAAGGGCACTAATAGTGCCAATGTCAGAATGGGGGTGGTATATTCATACCTCTCTTCCCTAGGCCTAACCTGGTTCTGTGCAGGTAGAGCTTTCTGTCAGTTCCTTGATAACCCACCGTTATCAGTGGTATGTTGGTTTGGGATGTATGCATCGATTCCTCAAGCAAGCTAAGAAAATTTACATTTGACCAGAGCAGCTGGTTTCCATCCAGTGGCAGAATAAAGGAGGGTAACCTGGGCCCTGCTGGCTCTATCGTTTATGCTCTGCAGATCAGCTGATGTAATTTCCTCTGATGGATCTCTCTCCATCTCTCCAGTGTCCTGGGGAGCTGCACTGTGGTTGCCTATTCGTGCTGCACTTGATGGATAGCTAAGGGAGTAGAAACGCACCCCCAAAAAGGCAGCAGGGCTGGTTTCCCATTAATATTCCTGCGTGTCCTTTTGCAGAGTTCCAGGGGTAAAAACCCATCGAGTCTGGAATCTGTTACCTGCTAAGCAGTTACTACCTTACAGACTTGGCAATGTTGATGTAAGGTCTTGTGATACGATGGGCTTTGCCAAATTATGCCATCTGTCTGCTGGAAATTAGACTAGGATTATATACATTTCTCTTTATAGACCAATGCATCAATGCCAACGTCTTTCGTTCCGTGACCTGGAACCTGATTTGTAAATGCATTTGTCTGGTTTTATGTTCCCGTGCATCCTTTGTGGTTTTTTAGTATAATAGCACCAGTGTAATGCTTCTTGAAGCAAGTACCTTGATTAATTTAGGCTTGTGGAAATGGTTTCCTTTATCTATTCTAAGTTATTTTTTCCAGGTAACTACATTTACTTGCTTGTCCAATACAAAAACATGCCCAGTGCCTGGGATGCCCAATTCCTACAGTTTTAACTCTCCCACAGAAACATTTGTGTGCAGTAGTCTACTGCTGCATGTTTTATAATTGCATTGCATGGTAAATATGCCTCTGCTGATCAGTCACTGTTAGATTCTAGTCAGTAAAAAGGTAGTGAAAAAATGTAAATATCAAACAATTCAATTTCATTTAAGAGCCAAAACCAGACCTAATCACGATTACCCAGAAAAAATCTGCCTGACAAAAAACTCAGGCGTAATGATAAACTGTAATGAAAACATAAAAGAAAGAGAAAAGTTTTTCCTCTTTCCTAAAATAAATACAGCGTGATAATTTCTGGAAGCCAAAACCTTGAGAGCCTCTGCTTAAGCTCAGTCTTCTGTAAGAGCTGCAAAAAAAAAATCACAAAACTCCTCCCTCTCCTTCCTTGATTTCCTGAAGGCGTGCAGGAAACATTTTTTAGCTGTGTTGTCAGATCACCTTTCTATAGCCAAATAATGATATATATTTAGAATCTGCAATCAGTCAAAATGTGAATTCTTTTCTTATTCTACATTGCCAGCAAGGACAAGGTTAAATACAGGTGCTGTAAGTAATGTTTATAATGGATGGTATTGCAAAAAGAGCAAAAACTTTGCATGTCACCTTCCCTGGCTGGTTATATGCTCTACTTCCCAAGAGGAAGAAAATGAAAAGCCACAGGGTGTAAGTGCTTAACGTGTCTTTTAGGCAGCAGCTTTCAGTCTAAGTGCAGGAAGGATGATATGCAAA
This sequence comes from Megaceryle maxima, assembly GCA_024605025.1. NCBI lineage: Eukaryota > Metazoa > Chordata > Aves > Coraciiformes > Cerylidae > Megaceryle > Megaceryle maxima. Next base: position 28,665 of record JANHGN010019153.1, on the reverse strand, counting down.
TAAACGTGATGCAACACATCAGTCAGAAGAGTGTCATCCTCACCACATAGCTGAGGGCAGGGAGATTGCAACAACCATCTTGTGCCTTGGCCAACCTTGTTCTCTTCATTCAGCCTCTGGCTTGAAAGAGGCTGAATTCTAGACCAGAAATCCAGTGAATTACATGCTCTTCTGAGTAATCTGGCTTAGTTTGAAATGACTTGTGTTCTATGGCTTATTCATGTTCTGCATGCCCTCAGGTGGGTACCTACAAAGCCACTGCAAGGAAAAGAGCTGTGGACCCCCGTGCGCTTGTCAGATGGCGGGGGAGCCTGCGGCAGGCAGAGCCTGGAGTGGGCTGCGGTCTCCTCCCAGTGCCAGGCTGCGTGCAGGGGCCGGGCTCACGCAGCACTTGGGATGCAAAGTGGTCAGTGAGTTGTGCTTCAGCTGGGAAAGGGTTTGCTGTCTCTACAGCGGACGCTGACCAAGACAGACAGACAAACATTTTCTGGTGAAGTCTGTAAGTGATATAAAATGTGGTGAAATAGTAAGTGAATGCAACACCTCAGAGCTGTGCCTGCACACAGAGCCTGTATTTGCTCCTTGGCATCCTCAGACACAGAGCATGGACACCACTCTCAAGTGAGGTTATAAAAAGCTGGGAATCTTCTGGTCTGGGTGACACTCTGCTCTCTAGCCTGTTGACTGTGTCTTCTTTATGCAGGCTACAAAGCTGCATCAAAATACAAATCCCTCAGAGCAACTAGAATTTTTTCACACAACCTGAAGACAAACATCTCAATTTACTCTTCTGTTGGAAAACTGTGTTTCCCAAACAGACTCCAGGTGCATTGCTGGGGCTTTGCTGTCAGGAAGGTCTTCAGTGGTGTGCACTGAGCAACTGGAGCCTGTCGTGCTCAGCGCCCGTACTCAGTTTTATAGCAGGGTTTTTCTTTCTCAAGCCAGAGCTGGGAACACTGACATTCACCCAGCATGTTTCCTCTGTGCTGAATTCCTCTACGTTGAATGCCTAACAAGAGACCAAGGAACACTGTGAAGATATCTTTTCATTGCTAGTGCTCCAATTTTCCATTAATTGCCAAGACACAGCATCCATTTCCAGCAGTAAATGTCATGCACACAATAGCTCTGCTGTCGGTGTGAAAACCTAGCTTAACTAGAGGAGGCGTAAAAGATCAGATCCCATCTTCTGTGTGCAAAACTACAGCTGAAAATATGTCTCATACTGGCAATTCAAAAGAGATTGATTAGACAGGGTCGTACCCTAAGGCTTCATCGTCTGCCTGCATCAAATGTTACTCTTTTTTTTTTTTTGCTGAACCTTCTTTACGTGTCTAGGCATTATTATGGCCCTCACTTGGCCAAAATAAGGCAGTATGTGAAGGAAGGGTTGCAGACTGCAGACCTGACTACATGTGGTCTTCCCCTGGGTGAACAGGGGTTGGGTGAGCATGAGCAGATACCGGGGCTCGTTGTCCTTAGCCAGACCGGAGCAGACAATATTCCAGAGGTCCTGTTTAAGCAAGCAGAAGATGTGGGGGACAGCAGAGCAGATGGTATAGGACAATAGAAAGCAGAGCCAGCAGCATCTGAGCGCAAGGCGGTGTAATAAACAAGTGCTAGGGAGCACGTTTGGGCTCAGCCACTGAACCCGGAGCAACACCCAAATCAAAATCTCAGTCTTCTGCCTTGTAATTTGCCCTTTGCTGCATAGTCTGTAAATTTATTTAAAAGCAGTATAATTCCTCAGTGCAGAAGTGTTTTGTGTGTATGAGAATTTTTCTCCAGCTTTATATAGTAAGAGACACATAAAATCTGATTTGAAAAATAATATAGCGTGCAGTGAATAAATGATATGCTCTGACATTTGGTGGTGTTTGTGAGATGTAAGTCTATTTCTAGTGCAGTGTAAGCTTAAATAGCCAAGTGGTGTTTATAGATGGGCTGTTGCATTCCTTTTCAAGTTGCTAATATGCACTAGTCTACTGAAGTAAGCCAGCCCTGCACCGAACAAACACAGGGGACCCTGTTTATCTACAGGACAATGTGGAAAAGCCATCATACCTTCACTGGAGATCTATGCACACGTCATGTCTCAAACAGTGGAAAAATCGAGCAGAATTTAAGCTAACTGATGATGCCCATTGGATACACTCTCAGCCTATATCCCTTAGTTTACCTAGTTGAAACTGGGACTAAAAATCATCTGTAGCTGAAAAATCTTTGTGATGGACACTGTAAAATTCCATCAAGATGGTTGCAGAGTGTAGTTTGTTCTCCTAAAACACTTCAGGATCTTTATTTTAAATGTGTTTAAAAGCTCTTGAGCGTTTGATTTATTGCTGTTTGGCACTTCCAGGGTTGCATCATTCCAATAAGAATAGGAACACGTCACTTTGACCAGATTATCATGGAAAGCTTTGTTCTGTACAGTCCTCCAGCCACACAGACACGTGGGCTGTGTAGCACTGGTGAATATACCAGAGAGATGGGGTTACTGAGCTGTGCAGTGCCACCACCAAGTAGCAGAGGTAGGGAAGCAACCTATTTTATGACTGGACTGACACTTGGTAACTGGAAAAAGAAAAATGAAGTTAAGACAGTGGGGCAAATGGTAATGATTCTTCCCCCTCAAGATAATTTTGTCTTTTTTTTTTGTCTTTTTTTTTTTTTTTTAATTTTGTTTGAATGTAGATCCTTCTCTCAATTTTACAGTGGTTCTCTTTCTATGCAGTGACCTGAACAACCCCCCAAAAACAATGTCTGAACATTTATAGATGCAGTTGGTGCAGCATTAGGAGGTATCAGGCTTTATTCAGAATCCTGCTTTCAGACTCCCAAGCCTCCCACGCTGTCTAGTTTAGGGGGTGCTGAGCCAAATCTCTGTGACCTAACCTAGGTGATCCTGCTCTGGCAGGGGGGTTGGATCTTTCGAGGTCCCTTCCAACCCCTACCATTCTGTGATCCTGTGCAATCCCTGATCCTTTCTTCTTGGCTCTTGCTTCAGTCGCAGCAAAGTGGAAAGCTTCCCCCAGTTCTGCTCAAGCAGCTCTCTCCTACCCTTCCGCTAAGAATCATTTTAGCTGAGATTATTGCTGTGATCCGTAAAGCCAGACAGAAGCATGCAGAGAGCCAGGGCAGAATTTTCACTCGCAGCATCTAGGACTTGCCAAGGAAGCTGTTAATGCGTGGTACCGTCTTGGCACTTGGAAATAGACAGCTGTGCTTGGCCACTGTTTCACGCGAAGGAGGACTCTCTAAGTGCAATTGCAAACCTTCCTAATGGAAACAAGGACAAGGTAACTAAAGTAGCTGCTTGATGGATTGTATGAGTGCCCAGAAGGGAATTTGTCCATTATATCCTTTCCAGTGGCTGTCTATTGTAGCTTTCTCTCATTTAACAGTGATCAGTCTACAAGGAAAGCTAAGGACGGTGCAAGGTGGGGGAGGAAAATAATTGTCTTTGGGCAGTGTCCTTTTGCTTTCAGACTAGTGGGGATTGTTTTCCCTCTCTCTTAGAAACCCCTATAGCCAGTGAGCAGGGTTGGTTGCTTGGTTTGAATTTGTCTTGGTCTGTTTACTGTGACAAAAAAGACCTCGGCTTGTAAGCAAACTGTAAAGCATTGCACAAGGATGTGTTTCGAAGGACAGGAACAGCTGAGCCTTCTGGTCAGCGTGGTCTCCAGGCCAGTTTTGCTTGGTTATATGTATGGGATTTATCTGGATAGCCAATTTCATAAATTATTCCCAAGAGGAATCATTAAAATGCTACTCTCCAAACTTCCCTCTCTCCCTCTCCAAGATGAATAAATTGTTTCTCAGCAACCACATTGCCAAAGCTTTCTTCTTATCCTTCCTTCCCTCCCTCCCTCCCTCTCATTCTGTCTTTCCTTCCTCCTTTCCTTCTCTTTCTTTTTTTCACTTTGTAAGTCTCTCTGCTTCTTTGTGTCTCATTTTTGCCTTCCTTCTTGTTCTCTCCCCTTCTCTTGTTCTGTCTCATGCTGTCTTTTTCTCATTCATAAACCCTTATGTTTTGTTTGTTGCTTTATGAAACACATTGTATGGAGAGAGCTCATGATCTAAATGCCTATCATGCTGATGGTTCTTTTGGCCCTATGTGAGTTGAGCAAATCAGTTAGCAGCTTTATCTGGAACAGGATTGGACCCCTAAGATGGATTTCAGTTCTGACTGCCCAGTCTGCATGAAAGCAAGCAAGAAAAGAAAGACTCATCCTTCTACCTATTTGTCTGCCTGAAGCTTTTACATCAAAGAAAGCTTGGGCAGTTTCTGAGCTGAAATGTTTTTGAGGAGAACATGAAAACTCCAGAAGCTGATACTGACCCGTTTCTGAGAGGGCATTTCTTCATAGGACAGATACAGGTTTCTTTGTATCATCCAGAAAATTACAACTGACTCTTGCTATTTAGTGAGAACCCACAGTGTGCTTCAAGCTGTTTGAGAGCCAAATGAAAGCCCAGGGCCTCCTACCAGGAGCCTGTTTCTTATTTCTGAAAAGCTAACTACACTTTAATTGTGGTCTGGAAGTTGAAGTTACTTCAGAATTGTCTTCCTAATTCTCATCATTCCTCTTCTGCAGATGTGGAAAATCACCCTCTTTACTGTATTGCCCACGACTCTCTCCACTACCATCTGCTAGAATCCCCAGTCTGTTATGAGCTCACTGCTGATTTCCCCCTTTAAAGTAAAAAAACCCCAAACCCAAACCCAACCAACCAACAAACCCAGCACACACCACCATCCCACAACAGAAAACAACCCGTCTGTATAGCTACTGAACAACTTACCCTGCTGTAATAAGAACTCCTCTCAGAGACATAAAACTTCTGCTTAGGTCAGCCAAGAGGAATTGTCTTTTCTTGGGTACATCCTATACCCGGGTGTCTCTTCTTTCCAAGGGAACACAGCTTTCAGCAGGCAAGCTGATCCTCAGCCTGCCAGAAAACCTCGCGGTGTCTGAAGAACTAAAGCTGCCTTTAATAAACCCCTTCTTTCTGGTATAACCAGCCTTTCTCTGTTAGCCAGCGACGTAGCATTGAAGCGTTCAGAAAATAGTATTTAGGTATTAGGAAAACAGTAATTTCCTAAAAACTCTGTTCATTTGAAACTTTATCCATTCCTTGTCACTTTTCCTAATAGCTTTGCACAGCACAGAAGTAATTGGACTGTTTGGATTCCCCCTGTATATTTTTAAAGGGATTCCATTTAAATGATAATCTTGAAACTGGTTAGCAATAATGACATCACTGGTACAACAAAAGCAACATTTTTTATCAAAACCTCAGCTTACTAAGCTACGAGTAAACAATTCTATGGGCAGTAAATACATTTATCCTTGTCTAACAGGGAACCACTAAGGCTGGTGAGCCCTGAACTCCCTCCCCAACTCTCTAGCGGGCTGCGGTGTACCCAGTTTTCATCCTCTGTGGGATGGCCACAACAGTTCTCACTCCCACTGGTTTGGAAGTGATGTCTGAAAGTGCAGAGTAAGTTGTTGTCTCAGAATAAGAGTGAAAGACTTTGAGGAGGAGGGTCTTATACACCACGAAGGCCTGGAGGGACAGGTGTTTTCCACCATCTCTTTGAAAGGCTCAGTGCACACGTGCGCGCACGCTCACGTGGTCACAAACGACTCCTACGATGCGTTTGCCAGTTACTTGTACAGATACTCAACAACCCACTAAACAAGTTGCCTGCTCATCTGCAGTAGTTGAACGGGACTGACGCTGTTGGCAGTGCCTGCATCAGAGCTGAAATATGACAAAAGGGTTTGTGTCACGTTTACTGAATTGGGCGGACCTGCATCATGCTCACTTCTTGTCCATCAGATGCTACTTCCTGACACAGTGACATGTTTACGGGGCAGGTCTCTCTCTTTTCTGTGCCGAGCAGGAAGCCTGGCTAAGTCTGCCACTCTTCTGTTAAATATGTAACTGTGTGACCGACTGTCGAGTCTCAGGAAAGTCTGTGGAGCTAGCTTTGGATTTAAAAACAGAGCTGGTAAGGGTGGGTGGGGGAAGAGCACATTCAGAAATCTGGCTTCTTCTTTGCCAAACAGTCCCACTCTCTCTCGGGCAGATTTTGCAAAAAGCTCATGCTATGAGGAATGAGGGCTTGGGAAAACCTGCCCCCAAGTTCCTTCAAAACCGCGGTCTTCTGGGATGGTAAACTGTGTGATTAAGTTGCACAACTAATTAGATAATTTGTTTTACGGGCCTAATGTGCTTATTTGTCCTGCATGCAATCACTAGAGGTATTAGTGAGGTCCCGTCAAGGTACTGTTCAAGCCTTTGCTTGTCTTCCAGCCTTTTGCAGTGCCTGTGCTTGGGTCTTCAGCAAACTCATCCCTTACCATATGGGCCAGTTGGAGTTCCTATAGCTATTTCACATAAAGTTATCTTTGAAAACCATACGAAAGATTATGCTAAAAATAACCCAAACCAGTGAGGGAAAATCAGCAACTTCATTAGACAAGGAAACACTGTTCACAGCCGCTCATGCTAGGCAGCTGGATCCAACTTGGCTCACAAATCCACTTGCTAGCCCGATGGAAGTTACTGTGATTAATAACCCCTCTGCTTTTTTAAAGAAGGATCTAATCTGCCAGCATTCCCTTTTCTTCTGTGTTCGTCCAAATTTGAATTTGCAATGGGTCATGTTTCATTTATGATGGTGAGTTTCAAGAGGGTTATCCGAGGGACACAAAATATTGATAATTCTAGAAATTATTTGTGCTTAGAACTGCTATGTGAACCTTGCAAGGTGAAGCTTTGTTCTGAACATTCAACGTGCCTCGTGATGCTGTGACTAAAAAACCCCATTGCTTCTAGTGACTTTTCAGTGCTTCTGTAGAGGCAGTTTCATCAACTAAAGCACCACGCAGCAAATGCTAAATATAGACTCGAGTAAAACGACTGGTAGCTTTTGTTTTACACAGCTCAGTTTTCTTATCTCTATGCAAGGGTGACTCATTGAAATCAAAAGCTAGAGGCTCAAGGATTATTGTTGAATTATGTTCTGCTTTTAGTTTGTTATGTATTTCTAGGCTTTTAGATCTTTGAAATGACTTTAGAGGTCTGTTAGAGGCAACTTTTAGAGGTCACATGTTTTAAATGTACGTGTTCTTGCATACTGGTAATGTCAGGAAGCGGTAACAGAAATGCAGCAAATAGGGTTTTCAAATATGTGATTCCATTTGTCATTTTGTAAATGATTTCTTGAGTCCTATCATTTATACAATGCAAAACACATGCAGATATTATTATCTTTAGCTTCTGTGTTTGAAGATAATTGCTGCAAGGAGAAGCTTACAAAACTGAGAAAGTAAACACGAGAAAATTAGGTATTTTGCATTTTTTCTGTTCTATCTTTTAACAGCAGTGGTGGTGCTAAGTCAAGGTCTTGTCATGGTGACTGCTGGGGATGTGTCCTAGTGACAGGACGAGAGGCGATGGTCTCAAGGTGAAACACAGGAAGTTCCTCCTCAACATGAGGAAAAACTTCTTCACTGTGAGAGTGACAGAGCCCAGCCCAGGCTGCCCAGAGAGGTTGTGGAGTCTCCTTCTCTGGAGACTTTCCAACCCCAGCTGGCTCTGTTCCTGTGTGCGCTGCCCTGGGCGACCCTGCTCTGGCAGGGGGGTTGGACTCGGTGATTTCCAGAGGTCCCTTCCAACCCCTGCCATTCTGTGATTCTGTGAAAGGCTCAGGTAACATAAGTTCAGTGGTGTCTTTGAGCAAGGACTTCCATGAATGAATGGACTTAATGGAGCACTCGCTGGAGTGCTATGCATGTGGGAGTCTTGTCTATGACCACCTCCTGCAATTTCTTAATAAATATTTGCTGTTATTCATTACAGCTTCCTGCACTGCCTGCCATCTCCTGCTCCAGTATACTTTTTGTTCTTTGTCATTTTCACGTCAGGAGCATACACGTTACCATGTTACTGGGCACAGCCAGCCCCAAACTTTCTTCCCATTAATGAGTTTCGTTCGGGTGGTTCAAGCTACTTACCTTGTGGATAGATGGCAGTCGTATTCCTTCAGAAGCTAGGAGGATGCTCCCATGTTCTGGATTCACCTTCTGATGCTCGGCTGAGAAGAAAATAACGCTGAACAGTGAATGGTTCAAGTGTAGAGCACATTTGTACTGTACTGGCCTGCATTAGCCAAAAGATTGGAGTTACGATTCTCCAATTTAAATTTAATTGATTTAGCCAGATAGTCCTGTTTGAGGTATTAGAATGGCACACCAGGGCACTGCATAATGTCCAGTTCTGAAACATGGGATTTCTAAATTAGCAGAACAGTCCCAAACAATTTAAGTGGCAATACTTAAACTTCTATGCTTCTTTTATTTATGTACATCTAAAGTTAGATACTCATTTAGAAGCTCAATTTCTTGTTTTCTCTATGACCAAAGATCGGGTTGCATGTTTACTAAAATGCTTCTGGATCAATTTGGTCTCTCAAGCAGTGTGTTAAAAGTAGAATGCTAGAGAACAAACTTACAGCGAGGCCTGAGTCACAAAGTTACTTTTAATACACACTCGTCTGCGTTAATTTTATGTCGAAAGCAAAACAGCCTAAGGATACTGTGGTGAATGCATATGTATGTCACATACTAACCCTGTGGTCCGTGAAACAAATCTGATGGGCTCCGTGGCTGGTACATACTGGTACAATACATTTTTTGCATTGCAGACATTTCCTACCTTCTAGGGTGAACTAGGCTTGTCTAAACCGTGTGTGCTGATATCCGTGTTTATTAGTTTACTGTGAGGAGCTATTAAAAGGACTGAAAGATAGGAAGCGCAAGATAGATGCAAGTTGTGCTTTGCAGTCTCAAGCATAAAAAACCCCAGGGAAGTGCTTTCTGAGGCTGCCTGTCCTGCGCATGGGGAACTTCCCAGCAGTGCCACGACTGCTGGCTGCTGGCCCTTGTGCGCTGTACTGAGAGCGGACTGGTTCTGAGACGTCTGCAGGGGGTGTGCTCATGGCTCTGAAAGGGTCCTTTTAAACTGGGCTTTATTCTACCAGCATAGACTATGCTGTGATTTTAGCCATGGACCTCTCACTGCTGAGAGAAACCAGACTATTACAACACTGATGTGTGATTGTGGTGCACAGCAGTGAATGATTGTAGAGTCAATGTCAGGGATCGTTGTAGAGTGAAAGTCAATGGGGAAAAAAAAATGGGGTGGGGAGCTTCATAAAGTCGATTGTATTTATAGTTAAAGCATGAAATAATTTTTTCCGTCCGACTTTTACATACGGACGTGTGATGGCACTGAGCTGACTAAACTGAGCACTGGCATAACTCCACTGACTTTACTGAAATTTCATCCCTTTGCAGCAATACTAGGTTTGGCTCAAACACAAGTGACCAGACAATTTTCTGACTGGCAGTGTTCATAGGTTGTATTTCTGACTTGGAGTAAAGATACAACATATTCCAGACTTTAATCAGATGATGGTGGCCATTTGAAAGAACTTTCCATTTCCAAGTATTCGTACAGTGTTGTATCACTGGCTTCTAGTGTATACAATTACTTGTAGTTTTAAACTCTGCAGTGCTCAAAAGTTACAGAATTTAGCAGGGATGTCTGTTGCAGAAGGAAAATGGGATTTTTTCCTTTCCACGCCAAGACAGAGATGGATGAGGGAACCTCAGTGCATGGTCTGATCCTTTGTTTCAGTGACTGCATACAAAAGGGAGTGCTTTTCGATTAACCTTTGAAGCAGGTAGGTTTTAAACAGCTCAGGCTAACTGCTGGTTTGTGCTTCTAATACAGTAGTTACTTCACATCAGAGGTGGGTTTTAACCTACATGAAGAAGCTTAAAAAGTATGCACATTATCATATAGTGGTATCGCCCAGTGCTTTATCCTGCTGCACTCACCTGTCTGTGTAGAACACAAAGTCAAGCCAGACTGCCTTGAAGTACCACGTCAACTGGGAAAACTCGAGCACTGCCAGTAGCAGCTGGGTCGCAAGCTGCACTGTTTCAGCATCGTAATGGATGTAGAATATCACCAAGAGGTCTCAGTCCTCTCTCTCAAGAGGATTTACAGCTTGCTGTCCATTTTTGTCTTAGACCTACTGGAAAAACAAAAGAAAACAAAAGGATAGGTGCTCCTAAAACCAGATGGTGTGTTCATAGAAAGCGAAGGTGACTTAAGCAGGGTCAAGAACACGAGCTGGAGAGACTGTAAAAAAGTCATGCAACCTGAGTAGGAGAAACAACAACAACAAAATATTTTTGTTGAAGCGTTACATCCTGAAAGGAAGTTAGATAAGTTTATGAGTCCCACCAGGGCTAGGGCAAGAGGCTTGCTCCAGCACAGGCAGTCTGGCTCTTAAATGTGTTGGGAGCCAGCCCTGGACACCTGCAAGAAGAAGACCTGCCTGTAGCCTGTAGCTTTTTACATATTCTCTCCATCCCCTACCAAGTAGTTTGTATTTCTGCTTCTTTCCCGCTGCCTTTGGGAGAGGAGAGAATGAAGAAAAGGGAAAGTATAAAAGCAGCACTCAAGATTTTCACTGTGAGAAAAACACACCTGGGAAATTCCGGATTATAGTCACAAATTACTGCTTGGATGTCACTGGATCCCACGCTCACACAAAATCCCTGACTCCCGAGGGTCTTCTAGCAATGGTGTAAATAATTCTCAGGTGAAAATCTAATTCTGAAACCGGGAACATTAAGAAGAATCTGAAATTTCAGATCAATAAACCATAAATGAACCCTAATAAACAATAGCTGTGGTAACAACAATCTGCTTGGGTTGGTTCTCTCCCATGGTATAAGCTGTGACTGAAAGTGCAGTGCAAAGCAGTTTCCAATCAGTATCAATCTGTGTTCCTTTGTGAGACGTGCATTCTCATTTGCCCCTAGAAAAGGCAAAAATAAAGACACTGTTAGTTCATGGTGCCTGCTTTGCAGATACTAGGTGACACAGTTTATTGTTAACGGGATTGTTGTACACAAAGTACTTTTAGTGGAACATTTCAGTCTTTTGTAGGCCAACCTGCCCCTACCAGCAGGGATACAGCTGATTAGGTAAGCTAATCTGTTCTTAATTATGGTGACAGCCAATAACATCTCGCTATGTAACGTAGTTTTTTTTTTGCAAAACTGGAGGAATTGCTCTAAGGCTTATTGAAGGCTGCTTAGACTTTGCTGGGACAGAGTTTTCAACTGAAAAAGTTGTGGATGGAAGAAAAGGATTTCTGTACTTAGTGAAGTAGCTGAAAAATTGTGATTTTAATTTAAAAGTCATTTACAACATTGATGCGTTTGCATAAATGCTGCTGTTGCCTTTTGGTAGACTGCACTTATACCTGATGTCTTAATTAGACAGGGGAAATAGTCTGCGTTCTCTCTTTTAGAACAATGTGAAGCTATTTAGCATTCATGGCTTTTTAATAATCTTTTAATTCTATTAAATGTGAAAGCAAGTGTGTAGAATAAATACTGAACGTATTTCTGGCTTTAATCAAAGAAAAAATGATGCTTCAGCTTAATCCCATTTAGATCATTATGGTTTTACTCATGAAAAAAATAAAAAAGTGATGCTATTTCTGAACCTGGAAATAGACCATAAAGCCCTGGGTAAGATGTGTCGCTGCTGACACTGAGGAGGCAGCGGCTGCCTAGTACCAGTACTTAAGCTGTTACTTTCTACTGTTGTCCTTTGTTGATTCTGCCAACAGGGTGGGGGTTGTGTCAGAAGAAAGAGGTGGGGAGAAGGCTTTCCAGGCAACAAGAACTAGAGTCCATTCATTGTCTGGAGCATCACGTTTCACAATAACCATCCGGGGATGCAGGCCGTTTGCCCTCACCACGGGCTGGTGTGCAAGGTTACGGGAGTGTTCCCTCTCACCACCCTGCTGCTTTCTGTCAGTGTCTAGACCTCGATAGCCCTCTCGAGCGGGGCAGGTCACTCCTAACTGTTATCAATCCAAGAGATGTCACTGGTGGTGAGCTGATGCATGTCATCTCAGTGAAGGTTGGCTCCATTAGGCACGGAGGGACAAATGCTCCTAGAATGGACATGGGCTGGTACTGTCCACCACCTCTGCACCGTTGGGCCTCGTAGGTAGGACAACAGAGACGTGTTAAGAAGAGAGTCTTGGGATGTCCTCAGGGTCTGCTGGATGACCAAGTTGAGACCTGTGTGAAAGGAGGGGCTTGCTTCAGCACCTTTAAATAGCACAAGCTCATGTCTGCAGGAGGTCCAAGGTGCTTACCACACTTTTCAAGAGGTTTCTGAAAACCTAAAGCGAATACTGTTCCCAGTTAGAACTGGGTACATAAGCAGAATGGATGTAAAACATTGCTGGATAGCAAATGCAGCATTAACAGGCTAAATTTATTTATAGAGTAAAACTACTGGCTTCAGTCTGACCCAGTTTCCAGACAGATACACCGAGGTTATTCGTAACAAAAAAAGCTTTACTAATTACATTCAGTTTCTATAAAAATGATGTAAAATCCAATCAAAAGGATGTACATGTCTCAGGTTCTGTTATGTGGCTGCTTAAATTTGAGCATGTGTTTTTTTCATGGTGTCTTTTTTCTCTGAGCAATAACACCGTCAAAGCACAGATGCCCCAGTGGGGGGCATGGACATCTTGGAAGACATGGCTTTGCTCTCAGGTGTGATTCAGCCAGACTACCTGGTTGTGTTCTGCCACAATCATCTTGGCCTTTTTATCTGCTTCTTTCCTCCTCTGTGGTATTGTTCATGAGTAGGCAGGAGATAGGAACCTGTAAAGCTTCCATGAACGTCAATACCAAGGTGCATAAACACTGCAATGACAGTTATTAGGAGATGGAATCATAGAATCACAGGATGGCTTAGGCTGGAAGGGGCCTCAGAGATCATCTAATCCAACGTCCCTGCCATGGGCAGGGATACCTCTCAACTAGATCAGGTTGCTCAGAGCCTCATCCAGCCTGGCCTTGAACACCTCCAGGGAAGGGCAGCCACAGCCCCTCTGGGGACCTATTATCACACCCTTCCCGGGCGTGCAGCTTCCTGGGGACATGATATGCCCCTGGATTCTCGCAGCTGCATTACAGGACAGCATCACAAACTCCAGAACTCAACAGTGATGAGGTAATTTTTCTTCTTGCCTGCTGCTAGGTGCCTTCCCCTTCTTGATGTTCAGCTTCCTCACAGCTCACTGCATTCTCCCGTAAATATACAACGAATGTTACACGCAGACAGGTCCTTTAGAGAGGTCTTGAACTAAGCTGTTTGCGTGTTTCTTGGTGGATTGCAAGATGCTTTAGCATTTATTCTTCCTTCTTACATTCGTTTACCTACCTCAGTCTCTCTGGGAAATGTTCAGCGTTGAAATTGGCCTCAGGGTTGAAAGGCTGGACAATTTCATTGAGGTGTTTTCAACAACAGTTTTGTTTCCTGGTCTTCTTCTGTAAGCTGGCATTTGTAGCTTCTTGGAAATGCTTCCATCCTTTAAGCATTCCAAGGAACTCTAGCAAAAGTCTGAAGGTTTTGAGGGGATCTCCTGGAGTGGCAGTGTTTGGGGCTTTTAAAGGCCCCGTTTCTAGCACCCTACCTACAAAAACACCTAGCGACAGTCACACTCCATAGTTAAAAGAAGCTGGTAAGGAATGCAAATCGTGTCAGGTCTTCACTGAGTGTGTAAGGGCTTTATATGGATAAGAAAGAGGATGAAATAACAATATGCAGCATTTCTACACGCTGGTGCCGGCACCTCTGAGGCCGCTCGTACCGAGTGCGCTATGAATACCTACCTAGGCATGAATAAAATATGACTCGTGCTGAAATACGACATATCATTTTCCAAAGGCATAAAAGCCATTCTGTGATCATCAGCTACTAATTAAAAATGCATCTGGTCAGCAGGAAGTGTTTGAACACCATTTTATTTATTGATTCTGAACATTTCCACATGAACACAGAACTGCTCCTTCTTCACCCACCTCCCCAAGCTGTCGTGTCCCTCGCGTTCTGCAGTGCTGTCTACGGCATTGCTTTTCTCACCGTGGTGGCGGTGGGGTTTGTAATTTTGGGATGGTTACCCTGAAGTTAGAAGCTGTCCAAGTTATTTTGTGATTTTGTCCGGCAGCGTGTGTGGCCGACTGAGTCAGGGTGCACTTCTTCAGAAGGCAGTTTGCAACGGGGGGGTGGGTCTTCTGGGGTTGCGGTGGCAGACAAAAGAAACCCGAAGGCTGCTATTGCAGAATTATGTCTTCAGTATTTGGAGCAGGCTCAAAGCAGCCAAGGGAGGGGGGAAGCCTCTTACTGGGTTTGAATTATTGCTGACAGAAGCATTTTGTTTCCAGTCCTGTGGCTTAAACTTTATGATGATACCAAGGATCTGCTGGTGGAACTGATCGTTCAAATGACCATTATGATTATGCTTTCCTTCTACTTTATTTTCTTACTTTAAAACAAAAAAAAAAGCACAGCAAAATTTTAATTTTATGATAAACTGTACCAAGTCTGCACTTGGAAGCATTGGGTATTTCAAATGCCGTAATTCTGGAGTCGGTAATGTCACTTTTCTTTACCAATTATCTTTATACCAAGTCAAGTGCTTCCAGTTACGCGTTTTCCCTGGCGGCAGTTACACGCCGTTGCCAACCGGCCGCTCGTTGATCCCGGGCTGAAGCGGGCCGCGGGTCCCGCCGGGGGCTCCCGTTGCCCAGGCGGCCTCGGGGGCGGGCGGGCGAGTGAGTTCCAGCCGGCGAGAGCGCCCAAAACAGCCCGGCGGGGCCTGGGCGCGGCCTCGCCAGGCGCAGCGGGTCCGCGGCCTGCGGGCCGGGCGGGATCGCTCCTGGGGCCGGCGCGTTCTCGCCCCCCGGCCCGGCCCCCAGCGGCCGCTCTCCCCGCGCCCCCTCCCCGTGGGCTGGGTTATGTAAGCGGCTCGGCCCAGCGCGGCGGCAGCAGCATCTGTGGGGGTCCCGCCCCTGTCTCCGCCCCGCTGCCAGCGCCAGGCGGCCGTGGCGGCAGCGCAGTCGAGCAAGTTTTGTCTCCTGCGAGGGGGCGGCGAGGTCCCACCGCTCGCAGCGGTCGCGGCCCGGCACCATGGCCGCGGCGCCCCTGGGGCAGGCGGCAGCCCCCGCCGCAGCGACAGTCCCCCGCTAACCTTCCTCGGCAGCGGGAGCGGCCACCTTCGCCGGCTCTCCGGGCCGCGGCCACCCGCCGGGGCTGCTGAAGAGCGCGCAGCTCCCCGCCGCCGCCGGAGAGCGGCGGCTCCCCCCCGGCCCGGCGCGGCACCATGTGGGGCGGGCTGCACCCCCAGCTCGGCTTGCGCGGCTACAAGGCGGGTAAGGAGCCCCGCGGCCGTTCCCGCGTCCCGGCGGGGCGGGAAGGGATGGGCTCGGCTTGGGCTGGGTGGAGGCGTAAGGGCCCCGCCGCGGTGGGGCAGCGGCCGTGGAGCGGGCGGGCCGGGCTGCGCCGCGCCGCTTCCTCCCCCCCCGCCTCGCTGCCGGGTCACCGCAGAAACGCCTGAGGAAGCGGCTTCCTCCTCAGCGCGGGCGGGAAGCGTTACGGCCTCCCCCGCACCCGGCTCCGTCAGGGGGGACGTGGCGGCGGGGCCTCCCGGGGAAGGCGCGGGGGCCGGGCCCGTCGCCGCCTCGGCGGGCTGGCCGCCCGGGGGGCTCGGTGTTTGCTTAGCTGGACCTTGCGGTGGGTGGTGAAAGCCGAGCTTAACCTACATAATCCGTGTTCTTGTTTTGGGCTTCCCCCCTCCCGGTTTTGTCAGTATCCCCCAGGCAGAGGCTGGAAGCGTGCTTCCCTTTATGCTTTTCGTTTTAAATGTAGGCTGCAGCAAATCACTCGAGGTTGGCTTTTTGATTTTTTTGTTTGTTTGTTTTATTTTTTTACCCACTTTTCTTCCTCTGGATTAATTAGAGCCAGTTGTCAGGGCAGCGCTGGTATTTTACGCTTGGAGTTAGGCTGTTGGTGGGGGGACGTCCTGAGCGAGCCGTGGGCTAACTCTGCAGCGCCCAGGCCGGCAGAGCCGGGGCTGATGGCAGAGCCACGCGAGCGTCGCTTTGGGGCAGGTAGGGCTCGCTGCCACTCTTTGGGGTGCTCTTCTCAGAATTTCCAAATGGTACCGGCTCAATCACCCGCTGTACTCTGGCAGGGCTTCCTGCGAATACTCTGTGATATTTTGATTGATTGGTTGAAGTAGTCGGTCGCTGTGAAGGTCTGCGGTTTGGCTCTGCCGTTACAAGTGTTGGAATAATCTTTTAACTCTTGGGATATTTTATTTTTCCCTCAGAAATTCGGATTCGGGCTTTAATTCTGGGGTTGCAAACCCTGCGTGTCTGTACAGTTCGTGATGCAATTAAACGGCAACATTGTTCTGCATTCGACTGGCAGCGTTTTTCTTGCAAGCACAAGAGCTGCTAAGATGTTGTGGGCAGCTGCCCGGTTCTCTATGAGTAGTGTAATGTTCAGTGCCTATCATGTGAAAGAACACACTGTTCCTTTTTTGTCCTGTATTATTACTGTTATTAATTTATCTGTCTAACGCGTTTGCCTTGCTGAAGTCTGGTGCTGGCTTTTTTACCGCTTCCCGTGAAAGTGGAGCTACGTTATCTCTGTGCTACAGCTTGCAGAGATGCCGGGTGTTCCGAACGCTAGGTGCAGAGATTTCAGTTAATTTGATGGCAACTGCGGGAATTTAGGGTCTTTCGGTTCTTGTGCGTTTGTGCTTGGGGCAGGAATGTTAAAAGGTAGTATCACAAGCACGCACTGGCACTGACTTCAGACCGTGACAAAGATTGTTGATGTTCGGTTTTCGTTTGTTTCAGAAGGCTGAGTTGTGCCATTTCTTACATCGTCTTCCTTTTTGGGGTCAAATAAAGTGTTTCCGTACCGTGCTGCATTTGTCAGCAATTCCGATCAGTCAGTTTGTGGATGAATGTTTTTGCTTTTGCTTGTCAGAATAGTCTTTTAAGATTTGAACTAATTTTGTGTATTTTCTTTCCTCCCCCATCCTCTCTTTCCTTTTAAGTACTTGGGGTTAATAGAAAGTTCAACGTGTATGTTGCAGTAAAGTGTAACGTAGGAAAACGTGTAGAAAAATCTCGAGATGAGACAAACAGAAGGCGGTAAATAGAAGCCAGTAAATAAAGGTTTAACATTGAGATATGATCTGTGCATTCTAATTTCCAACGTAGTTGTCCCTTCCTTCATCAGTCTTACTTTGAAAGAGTCAAAGCTGTTTCCTGAGGTTCATAATCCCTCTAAAGAAGAAGTTAATTAACTCCATGCAGATATTTTAATGAAGGGATGATGGCTACTAAGATCATTTGCTGTTATATTATTGCAACTTTTTTTTTTTATTATTTTTTTAAAGGAAGCTGTCCCCGGGAAAAGTATTTTTGTCACGTAACAGTAGCATCCTACCAGGAAGCAGAAGTTTAAGCACTTATTTTTCAAGCTGCAGGAATTTTTCTTTTGCCAGAAAGTTTAATTCTTTAAACATTAAACTGCTTGTTATGGATTGTCTTTTAAAGTTTGGTGTGGGAGTATAGCAGTTAACACACAGTTTAACAAGAATTAACGAGTCATTATTGGTGACAAGCATTCCCGAGTTGTATTTTAGCTATCTCTGAATATGGGTATTTAGAAGTCCTATTTTTGTTGAAAAATCTTACAGTTCCCTTACAAGACTATGTGCCTGCTGAGGAACTGTCCTGTGACTATTTACACGGGGGAATTACCAGATTTTTTTTTCAGTAACAGATGCAAATTCATTCTGGTTTTCTTATAATGTAACAGGCAAGGGCACTTCTTGGAGAGTATTTAATTTGTGGCCTCCAGATTTATTCCCTCTTGGCATTTCAAGTTGTTCTTGCTTTTCAGTTCAGTAGGAGTGTGCTCTCTGGGAAAAAAAAAAAAAAAATGTGCTGTCTTTTTTTTTTTTTTTGTATGCTGCTGAGATTTTATTTTTTTTTAAGACAAATGCTTCTTGCTTAACTAGTGGATTTAGTGGCAGAGTTTGCTGCCTTGTTGGCAGCTAGTGTCACATCATTAAATAATCTTTCAGATCCACGTGTGTCACAATCGGTGTCAGCAGCAGCAAGGTCTTAACATGCTGCAGGGCACTGCCTCCTTGGGTTACTCGTGGACTTCGTGGGCACCTTCCCAGCACAGCCAGGCTGGGTGAGATGAGGCTGCTGACACTTTCTCATTCTGTGTGTGTGTGTGTGTGTGGAGGGGGGTGTCAGAAATTCATTGGTTTTATTTCTGTAACAAGGTTTATTGACCTGCTCTTGGGTGTCTGCAGACAGGGATGTGGCAGCTGTCAGGACGCCTTGAGGAGGCAGGTTTATCTTTGCAGGCTAGGCAAGGCAAGAAACGGCTAGTTAGTGTTACCAAGGGCAGACTCAGTCGTTTACCACTTCTGAGTGTCTGTATGTACACAGATGTACAGGGTGTGCTTTACAGATTACATTTTTAAGCTCAGGTAGTCAACGTTCCAGCTGCAAGACAGGCTGCTCGCCTGGCCTTTGCTGTCTTTCACGGGTCGCAGTGACGTGAAATGACATTCTGTGTTTGGGTGGTGGTGAACAGGAGTTACTTCCCTTCCAAAACAATGCCTTCCCGCCCCACCCGCAGGCAGCTCGCTTTTATGAGCGTAGTATCCGCTCTTAAGGTGTACAAAACATGACTGTTGTAGCAACAAAAGAGTCATAGATGCCAGGGTGTGTATTCTTGTTGGCCTGAGGGGTTAGGAAGTGTCCTGATATCTTCGATGTTAAACACTTAAGGACTGGACCTGGATACAGACTGGTGGTTTCAGTAATTCTATGCTTTTAAAACTTTAAAGGAAGCAGTTTAATGAATTTAAGAAGAATGCATTATTTTTTTTCTTTTAAGAGTTGTACAGAATACATTTACAGTAAAAAGCAGCCGGAGCCGTTGATTCCGCGCTGGCGGATGGCGGTGAAGGAAGTGCTAGTTGGGATAAGAGCACCTGTAGGTGCTTCAAAGAACATCTAGAATTTATTTCCACCAAATATTGCTTGTTACACTTGCAATTTATTTATGCTAAGATTTTGGCCAGGCATTTGATAGCTGTTAAAGAACTCAAAAGAGTTTCAAAACATGGGGAGGTTGCCAAATACAGTAACAATGCATGGGGGTAAGAATAGCTGAAAGCCTCTTGAATCAAAGAGTTCTTGAGTGACTGGAGGCTGTAGCCAGAGGTGATCATCTGCCATTGTTGGAAGCAAAGCCTGTTTGTTGTAGACAGATTAGTTAAGGAAAAGAGGGATGGTGCTGCACTCAGTATCAACTGTTCAGCCTTCTGTACTCTCTGGGTGCTTGTTTTTAGTGTATAATTCACCTGTGGTTTAATTGGAGAGTTAAACTAATTACTAAATCCTGTGCTGGTTGATTTTTGGACTGAAAAAGTGCTACTTGGTTGTAGTTGTCGATAGTCTCTCAGATGCCCAAATGTGTCTTGAAATTGTACACTGGCAATAAAACAGGCTCATTACTGTAGTCAGTCAAGTTAATCATAACTTCAGAAGATGTTTGGGTTATTTACTGGATGATTCCAAAAGTGGCTTGCTTACTGTCTTCTGTGATGGGTTAACTTTGGCTGGCTGCCACGTGCCCACCCAGCCATTCACTTGCTCTCTCTCCTCAGTGAGGTGGGAGAGAGAAAAGCTTGTGAGTGGAGATGAAGACGGGGAGATTGCTTACCTGGTAAGAGACTCGACCATGGGTCAGTCCCTGGCAGCTCCTCTCCACACTTCTCCCTCCACATGCTGTTGTGCTCCTTCAGCCTGGTGTCTGTAGGGGCTAACAGGGAATCTGCTCTGCTGTCCAGAGCTCCTGCTGCTCCTCCTCCTCCCTTTCTGCTGTCACCTCTGGGCTCAAGGGGCTATTTCTCACCCTTTCCCCCTCCCCTCAGTCACTGCTCCCAGGCAGTGTTTCTCCACGGGGTGCTGCCATCCTGGCTGAGGGACTCAGTTGTGCCCGCTGTGGGTCTGATGAAGCTGGCTGGGGCTGTGCCTAAGCTGGGGCAGCCCTGGCCCCTCCTCACAGAGTCTGCCCTGCAGCTCTCTGCCTGGGCACCTGCACCCACTACAGCTTCTGAAGAAGGAAACAGTTTTGGGTATTTGTTTTGGTATACCTGGAATAAGACATACATAGCCCTGAAATGTATTCCTGCCAAACCTAGGGAAGGTGTACTGAAGCATGATATGGTTCTGGTTTCTGTCTTAGGCTCCCACATACAAATTTCTTGCTGTTTAGGGCAAGTTGAGGGGGTTCTAAATCTGGCACGTGGGAGACTGCACATTGGCTGTGGAGGCCCAGAGGTGGATAGCTGCAGGAGAGGAGAACACGCAGCACGGAATAACCCCTGTAAATATGTTCACAAGTGTGTTTCGGTTTGTGTTAGTCCTGATCTGTATCCCTCATGTGCCCTGAAATTGCTGACCCTCATGGAATCACCCTGAGCATGCTAACTTTCCCTGAGCACTGTTCTCCACAGCATCTGGCTGGGTTGCCTAGGCCTGAGCATCCTATTGATTGTACAGCCGCACTCAAGTGACCTATTTCTCTGCAGCCAGTCGTGCCCTAAGTGGCACTGCATCTTTCTGCCCTCATTCCCCAGGGGTTTTTGATGCTTTTTGAGTACTGAGTGGCCCCCCTGTAAACGGAGGCATTAACAGAAATAAAAGAAGGGCAAGTGTTGGGATTTGGGTTTTCTCTTAAGGTATGATAGGCCCTGAAATGTGGGAGGGTGTGACAGGTGAACTCCTCCCTTTGCCTGAAGGGGTGTATGTGGGTGGATTGCAGGCCTTGATTTCATTTTACAGCTAATTTAGTGGGTAGTTGCTCCCACCCTTCCAGGTACCTCCAACTCAGGTATCCTTACTGCTTTCCACGTGCCCACTTTGGTACTTGGTCAACCTTTAGGACAAGCTAATTTGGGGAGCTGGACCAGGAGAATACTAAAATGAAGTAACTGTTGAAGAGGATTTACAGTTACCTGACCTCAGCATAAGACATTGCTACAGAAGGCACCTACGCTTCTGTGAGCTGGAGTCAGATGGGCTGGCTCTTCAGCCACCTGAAGAATAGTGGAAAAATCTCCTAGCACAGTCTTGTTCTCACCACCCTCAGCAGTTGCTGATGGTATCAGCAAGTATATAGTTAATCCTCCGACTTACCGTGACGGCCAAGGAAGATTAAGAGATAGGGTCAGGAAAAAGTGACATTAATTCCCCGGGACAGTGTGGCTTCCACCAGTTAGTGGAGTCACATACAGGGTGAAAGAGGTCCAGAAGAATAGGTAATGACTGGAGAGGTAGTAGGAGACTTATTTTAGTTTTGCTGAGGAAAGGCAAATGCAAGCGGTGTCAAGGCAAGGTCGTGGTGCCTTTCTATCGATTAAAATACCTGATGTGGACTTAGCAAATGCAGCTAGAAAAGCAAATGATGCTTTTCAAACTTCCTAATGTGTTAAGAGACCGGTGGTTGAGTATTCAGACAAGAAACATTTTTGAATCGTCCTGGAGTCGGATCTGAGATTCCTTATAAGGTATCCTTATGTTTTAATGTCTGCTTTACTTCTTTTGTAGCATAGTTTCCAGATGGTGTGGAAAGCTGCATTTTTTTCAAATGTTTTGGAATAAATAAGACTTTTTTTCAAGTCTGTATTTCTTTTAAAAGATGGTATCTTCTCCCGAGCGCCTGTCCCTCAGCAAAGCTGTTAATACCTCGTGGTGATTCTGAACCTTTGGAGATGTTCTTATAGTTAAGAATGAATGCCTTGTGTAAAAGTTCAGTGACTAGCACTGATAAAGACCTGGTGGTTCTGTGGGTAACGCAAAACCAAAGTGGGATGCTGGTGGCCCAGCTAGAAGCACTAAAAGGCATTGAAAATAACATTACTTAGAACTTTGCCACTTTTGCTGGAGACTTTATGGAAAACAGTTACCCGTTGTGATCTTAACTTCTTTCTGTTCACTCCATCGCGTGAAATACCAAACTGATTGAACGAGGGCTTTTGTGTGGTTGGTAGGATTACTGTAATGCACAGCTTTACATCAAAACTGACTGTAGTTGTGAAGATGGGAACACAAGAAGTATCAGTTTTGACTGGAAGTGTCCTGGGTACGACTGATGGGGTATAGCATGAAGGGTGATGATATTTTTTCTTTTTTCCTTTTTCTTTTTTTTTTTTTTTTTCCCTACTTCTCTTTTTAAATTCCAGAGTATTGGCCTTGCTTATGTTGAATAGGTGTGAGTGGAAGTTGGGAAGCTGAGCTTAGGGAAAAGTTGTGCCTTGTAACACGAGCACTGGAAGTTTGTAAGAGATTCTTCATGACTTTGGTCAAGCCAGAGTATCCTCCTCTTAACCCCAGTATAACAATGTAGGAGCTCCTGTAGGTGATGTGGTACTTGTGTTAGCATGCACTAAAGCTATAGCCCGAGGCTCGCTCTCGGTATATCCGTGTTGAAGTAGATCCTGTTGTGTGTATAATGCACATTAGACCTCTGAAAAATGATGGGGGTGGAAAAACTAACATTGTTATACTTAAGCTAAAACGCTTTCCTCGTTTTGTCCCCACCATTTATGTTGGTGTCAGGGGTATCTTTAGATCGGATACCTGTTTACAAGGAAGAGAAAAATTCTGTTTCTCTTTGAGAAAAGTAAGACTGCTAGACTACTGAATCCACATTAACTGTGGGAACTACTTAAAACCACTCTAGTATTTTTTGACTCATTCTAGCAGCTGCGATCGCTTCACTTTTCCCTATGCATAGAGGAGATTGAATTAACCCTTTAAACAGAAAGGGTAAGGATAAAGGAAATTCTGTAAGAAAAATGTTGGAATGACAAACGATTTGGAGAAGAATTTACCAGATTGTGATTTTGGGGTTTTTTTTTTTTTTGAATACCAATAAAGTGAAGCTGCAAGGAGGGCTGAAAAATAATCATCTGTGAACACTGGCTTTTTTTCTGATAGGAGAAGGATTCAGATGGTCACCCAGAAATGCACAGCTTTTTAGCAGACTCCAGGAGCTGACTGCATGTCTTCTGATGTTTTGAAATTATATAAACTTTAAGCTCAATGAGTTTATTTTCCTAGCCGTTCCCCTCTTCATATTGTAAGTGATAAACTCCCCAAGTTTAAAAGGTGGCCTTCTCCTCTGCCGTTACTCTATGGAAGTGAATGGAAACTAAGAGTATCATGTTGTATTTCTATGGGGTGAATAGTGCATCGAGTCTGAAGACAAAGAGGCAAGCCAGCGTAGCAGGCATGAGGTAATGTATGTAGTCTGTGTGCCAAACGTGAAATAAGAAACATCTGCAGTTTGTATTTTGAAGTTCTGTTTTATGCAAATGCTCTATCTGGAAGTGGAAAACTCACAGGAGTGCCATCAACAGTTGGACTAACTTCCAGGTGTTGCTCCTGTCAGGGATGAAATGAAAGCAAACCTCTTGCCTTCCTGACAAGGGTAGGAATCTCATCATTGAGTGGATATTAAAGAACTACAGCTAAATGCTGTCTCAAACAAAAAAAAACCCAAAAAACCAAACTATGAAGCATGTTACAGATTTGGCTTCTCAGTTTGCATAATTTCTAGAATTCAGGGAGGCAGAGTCCGTTATTGCGTACTGTGACAGTCTGAGGATTTTGCTGCCTTTTTAGCTGAGCTGAACACAGATTTCTGCCACTTGAACAGATTTCGTCCTCCCCAGTGAGGCCAGCAGAGATTTATGCCCATCTCGCTGCAGTTTAGAATCCGCCTTGGCGTGCGGTTTGGCAGTTAGGATAAGCCTGGTTTCTAGCTAGATGATGCAAGGCGTCAGAAGTGCGCTCGTACGTTCCCAGTTCCTCCTTGGCCCTGCTTTTAGTCTGACCCCTCGCTGAGCCAGTTCGGGAAATCAGATTAGCAGAGAACCTTTCTCATAGGCGGGGACTGTTCCCGAGACGCTTTCTGCGGGATCTGGAGTGTTGGGGCTGGAGGTCTGGAGTGGCTGGGGAAGGTGACCGGCCTGTGTGGCAGCTGACCACTAGATCCAGTTAGCTCTGATGTCAGACACCATTCCCAGCTCACACCGTTTTAGCCATCAGCACAAGCTAGCCCGCTGGACAGCCAGGTGGAAAACCAGAGCGGGGTACCTTTTGACTTTCTGTGGACTCTTGTGTGGAGGGTGATGGAGAGTGAGCTCCCTGATTAGGTCTCTTTACTGCCGTGGCAAGACTGAATAAAGCTAAAATGTCAAATTGACCTATTTATTCTCCCTAATTCCCATTCTTTCTTCTAGATTGCCCGCTTCCCTGAACAAGAAGCCTTGTGACACATTTGTAAAGTTAGAAAAAGTTACAGCTTGAGAAGGTTCACACACATGCTGTTTTGTCTACAAGACAAACATTTTATAGGTATGTTTATCCATAATGGGAGCTTGTACGCTCGGCCATCTCTGGGGGGTGGGAACCCCTCAATGGTTCAACTTTTATTAAGGAATCCCAGAGGCAAAGTGGCACGGTGTGCTTAATTTAGCTTTCTTAACAAGTTGGAGCACAAGTATCTATTCCTTAAAATATGATCCTAGTCAAGTTGTTCTGACTGAGACTGCCAATCAGCTGATGTTTACTTTGAGGATTGCATTTGGAGGATTTGCTTCTTTGGACTTCTCTCTCCTACTTTCAGTTTTCTTCTGCATTATTTTAAGAATTTATTTTTTTTCCTCCCTAGTAAGTGAATTCTTTTTCCCATGAATAGTACAGAGAGCAGTCATAGGCCTTTGTATGCCAGGCAGTATGTTATTAGTCTGTACAAGTAAAAACGCTGGTAAAAAGGTCTCTTTCTCCCTATAGTCTTCGCTTAAACTCTTGCCTTCCTGTTCTTTCTCTGCTTCCCTCTATATCTGTACATTTTAATCTTTCGTCTTACTTAGGATTGCTCTAAGCCATTTCCAACTGAAAAACTAGGAAAACTTGGTTAAATCGCTCGCAGGCTCTGTTAAGAAAGCACACTAATAAAGGATATGAGTCCTGAGGATGAATCGTGCTTTAGCTATCTGACACTGTAAAGTGCTTTTGAGAAACTGAAATGTAAAAAATCAGTAGTTCAGGCTGTCACTTCATCCCACATTGCCTTGCTCCTTTCTGCACTCCGATGAAGCTGTATCATCCACCTACTGTCAGCTGTGTTCGTGTGAGAGGAGAGACTAGGACCTTCTGGTACCTCAGTTTATGGCCAGCTGTTAGAGCTCTGAGCTTCCACCACCTCCAGAGTGTTAGTGAAGAGTCCTGAAACTGTTGTCTGGCTATCTTCCCTGAAAACACTAGAAACCCTCTCTTCCCAGTGTACTGCGCCTCTCGGAAGAGAGGAGGTTGAACTGCTAACCTGGAACTGGTTTTGGACATCTGCATTAATAAGTTGGAATTCATTTTGCAGAAGGATGACAGAAATGAAGAGCACCTAGCAAATATTTGTCTAGGTGTCAGTGTTGGGATGCCATTTTTTTTAAAAATAATATTATTTTCAAGAGTATTTGTCCATATAAGTTTCTTCGTGCCCACGTCTGCAAGGAATGCTGACGTGTCTGGTTGTTTCTGTTGTGTCAGGATATCAGATTGAATGAATCTCACTTAGTTTTTGTTTCACCTTTGATGAAAGGAGGCTGCTCTTGCACCATTCCATCAGCTGTCAGCTTTTTAAAGGAAAGTTCAAGTATGGCATTTGCTCTTCTCTCTATCTTTTGGAAAGGTGTTTTTGACATTTTATGCCCCCCTCAATCCATTTTCTTTTCTAACTATTTGTGTTGTTTTTGCAGCAGTTGAAAAAAGTAGAATATTTGTTGGCAAAGGATTGTCATGTGTGGGCCATGTGCCAAAGTGAGATTTTCTTTAGTCTTTCATCAGTAATGGTCTTGCTGCTACAATGAGTAAGCAAACACTTTTCAACTGGAGTAAGTTCATTCCTCCAATCCAGCAAACAGTTCTGAGAGACCATTTGTGGTTTGTTGGTACATTTTTTCCCGTTGAAGAGATCTGTGGTGACTGAGCCCTGTGGGACAGGGAGAGAGTGCAAAAGAGAGCCTGTGAAACCTTGAAGGATTCACTGAGGCTGGGGGAGAAGCTGCAGTTGGGCTAAGTTCATCAGTGTTGGAGGACTGTGTGAGCAGGTGTGAAGAAACTGGGTTGAAAGTGGCTGGAGTTCTTTCAAAATACTATTGTCTGATTTTTCTAGCATAATTAGTAGGATTTTGGGTGAAGTTGTTGATGGTGAAGGTGAACACTTTGGCAGTGTGTTTGGGCTGAAATGCTGACTTGCTTCTCTTGAAAGAGCTTCAGGCAGGCTTCAGTACCATCGTGGTGTGAAGTATTGTACCCTAGTCCATCCACGCTGACGAGAATGAGCTTTGCATGGTTGTCAGGTTTATGGTACTGTAGTGAGAGGCCCCTTTCAGAATCCTTTGACTCTATAAATTTAAACTGTCTGTCGCAGGTGGGGCACTTCTGGTCACAATCTGTGTCAGTCATCGCGTGGAATAGAAAAACCAGTATCCTTAAGTCAGGATATATCTGCTGTGAAACACAGTTAAGTCTTGCTGTTGCTTTCCATTCAGCATCTAGGTAAAGTAATAGGAGCATAGCTGTCACTCACAATAATAAACTTTACATTCAAGCCTGTTAGGGATATTGTAGGAACCAAATACAAAGACGGTGGTGTTATTATTTTGTGTATATACATCCCATGGGGTCTGTGCGTGCCGCTGAAATTAGGAGTGGTAATGATCTAGAATTAACAAGATGCCTTCCTGACAACGGTAGCTGACCTCATTCTGCAATACACGGAAGAAGATAGGTTTTTGTGGAGTGAAATTTCAACAACTGTCCTAGTCTAATAAATAATCTGCTTCCTGCACTTAATATACTCGGTTGTTATCTGCTCTGATTTAAATGCCTAGGCTGGAAGCACAGCACTGAGTTGGTATATTTAACCGGCCAATGGAGGATGCAGTCCACTCTTTGTGGACAAGGCTCCTTCTGAGATTTGCCTGGGGTTTTGGATATCTTTTATTTGGTGAATTTTGTTGAAAATGACAGCCAGGTATGATGACATGACTTTTCTTTCTCTTGCGTTAAATCCTATGGAGGGTGGATTTCTCTGGCCCAGCAAAGGGTGAC
The DNA here is from genome assembly GCA_024605025.1 of Megaceryle maxima. Taxonomy (NCBI): domain Eukaryota; kingdom Metazoa; phylum Chordata; class Aves; order Coraciiformes; family Cerylidae; genus Megaceryle; species Megaceryle maxima. The sequence goes on along the minus strand of JANHGN010019153.1, from coordinate 1,465 downwards.
CATCGTCAGATGGTAGTGTACAGTTCAGCAGCACGAATACCTGTTAGAATTCTTTCTTGCTTTTCTTGCCTTGCTGTGTGTTTTGGGCAGATGGAGCTAGCTGTTGATTGGCAAGTTTGAGATTAGAGCAGCAGGGTAAAGCAGGTGTGCTAGCTGAGCAACGTGCTGACTCCTGTGTATCTTCTCTCCCTCTTACGCTCTGGGTTCTTTCAGCATATGCTGTCTGCTGCTTGGAAGGTCAGGTGCATACAGAGAGCTGTCGAAAAGGAGGTGGGGAGTGTAGACCAGGGTGCAGAGACATTGGTGATTCTTCAGGATCTTGGCTTGGAAGATCAGTTGCAAATAATGAAATGAATAAATGAATTTTAAAATAATGACTTGGACTAATGAGGTCTGTAATGTTGTATTTTATGAGCTGTGTTTCCCTGTTGCAACTTGTGTCATTACCTTCCCTCTGTGATGGGGAGGGCATCTGCTCTCTGCCACTTTAAAATGGGTACAGGGGACTTAATGTTGAGACTTAATTATTGAACTTGTTTCTACTGTCGTCTTGCTTTTGTTTGGCCATTGATGGGCATGGGTTCAATTAGCTTCAAAAAGCTAATTGACAGTAGACAGTTTATCTACTCTAGACAGTTTATTTTTGTAGTGACCTGTTGTGGAGAATCACTATTAGGTCAGCAAGGTAAAACAGTGATACAAATGCACCATGAAACATTAAAATTGCGGACTCCTGGAATACATCTCAACTGTCGTCTTAAGAAAACACAGCATGTTTATTATCGGGGCTTCTGTGGGAGGCAAAGACAAAGCATCTCTTGAAGTGCTCCTGTGTTGGCAAATAGGTTAAAAAGGGCCCACTGTTTACCCATTCAAATTCTAAGCCAATTCCCTTTCTTGTGACGTATCCCTTTGAAACACGGAGGTCACTCCTGGACAGCAGAATCCCAGTGAGAGGGAAAATGGGATCCTTTCTCAGCACCCTCCCACCTCTCTCCGTCTGCAGGGTGCTGTAAGGATGAGGCCTGATCCTAGTGATGGCTGGCCCTGTGGCACGCTCTGGCTGCGCACAGCCAGCTGTGCCTCGCAGAGGGGTAGCGACAGAGAGCTTGAGTGAAGAGCCCAGAGTACTGTGCAGAGAGCCTTCACTATTTCCCTGGAGGGCCAGCTGGGATCTGGCAGGCCTGTGCCGAGCCAAAGCTACTCAACTCCTTCTGACCTTCTGCTGATCTGTGTGGCTATGGATGTGTACCAGCCCTTTCCTCTTCAGGCCTACCACCTCAACAATCAGGCTGCAGGAGTTAACTTAGAAATGCTGAATGCCCTTGGATGCAAAGGTGCTCCAGAAAGTGTTGCAATTAACTCTGCCTTACACTGGCAAGTCCAGCTGGGCCTGGGCTTCAGGTGGGCCTGGGCTTCAGGTGGGCCTGGGCTTCAGGTGGGCCTGGGCTTCAGGTGGGCCTGG
>JANHGN010019152.1:0-16421 GCA_024605025.1 Megaceryle maxima | reverse complement strand
AAGTGGGATTCGAACCCACGCCTCCAGGGGAGACTGCGACCTGAACGCAGCGCCTTAGACCGCTCGGCCATCCTGACTTGCTGTGAAATGGGCCCCCTGCCAGTCACTTCCATTCCCGCGCTGTCGCGGTGCCAGGAGGTACGGGTGGTACTCCGGGTTCTCGAGGAGCAGTCAGAGAGCTACGGCCCGGTCAGCCTCGCCCCCAGCCCTGGGGAGGTGGAAGAACCCCCCCGGAACTGTCCCCAGGAGGTGAAGGTCATCAGGAGCAGCCAGCACGGCTTATTCTCCCCAGGGAGGCCAGTTTGAAACACATCTGTGATTAAACTGTGGGCCCGGAAAACTAGGGGAGAGCAGCGGATACTATCTACCTGGGCTTGTGCAGGGCTTTGGGCACCATCTCCTAAAACATCCTCCTAGACAAGCTGCTGGTGTCTGGGCACGAAGTCCATCTGGAGGCTTAGTCACTACCCCAGGGGTCAATATTGGGTCCAGTCCTCTTTAGCACCCTTAGCAGGCTGGCAGATGACACCAAACTGTGATGAGTGGGTGATACTCCAGAAGGTCATGCTGTCATCCAGAGGGACCTGGAGAGGCTGGAGAAATGGGCTGTCAGGTACCTCCTGAAGTTGAGGTTGGTGAAACGCTGACCCAGGTTGCCCAGCGAGGTGGTCGCTGCCCCATCCCTGGCACCACTGCAGGTGAGGTTGGCCAGGGGTCTGAGCAACCTGCTCTAGTTGCAGATGTCCCTGCTCCCTGCAGGGATGGTTGGACTACATGAACGTTACCCATCCCTTCCAACATAAACCAGTCTGTGATTCAGTGCAGAGACGTGTCAAGTTCTGGTCCCGCAGAGGAACAACCCCAGGCACCAGGACACGCTTGGGGGCCACAAAAAGCCTCTGGGGTGCCAGTGGACACCAAGCTGGACAGGAGCTACAGACGGTTCCCTGGGCTGCCTGCGGCAGAGCAATGCCAGGAGGTGGCGGGGGTTGTTCTGCCACTGGTGGGGCCGCCCACAGCGTGCTGGACTCTCCAGTACAGGGGAGACGGGGGCGTACTGGGGAGACCAGCGCGGGGCGGAGCGGGAGGGACCGCGGCACCCTCCTGGGGAGAAGCGGCGGGAGCAGCCGCGCGGCCTCAACCCGGTGCGTGGGGATAGGGAGGACCCCCCCGCGACGCCCGGGGGAGGTGGCGGGGTTGGCCCCGCGCTCCGCCCGGGGAGGGAGGCGTCCCGGGGCCGTGGCGGGGCAGTGCCCGGTGCCCGCGGCATGGCGGGGCTGCCCGGCGCCGCACGCACCCGGAGCGGCTCCCCAGGCTCCGCCGCTGCACTGCCCGCCCTGGACGGTGCCTTCCTCTGCTCGCCGCTCGGGGGGCTGATGGGCGCCCAGGCCGTGAGTACCGGGGAGGGGGCACCGGGCGGGGAGGGCTCGGCTGTGGGAGAGGCCGTCCGGGCGCATCCCCAGCTTTGACGATTTTCTTCGTTGCCTTGCTTGGAAAGAGGTTCCCCTTTGGCTGCCATCCCTACCCCCCGTCCTCGCCCTCTAACTCTAATTCATCTCTAACTCTGAGATACCGCAGCCCCCTCGCACCCCTCTAAAGCCAGAGGAAAATCTGACTTCATGGCCTCCCGCCCTTTGCCGGTTGTAACGCGTCTCGATACCTGGCAGCTCCCAGCGCCGGGCACAGTCTGGTCCTCATGGGCATTCTTGCAGGGCACGGGCCAGTGGGTCCCATCCTGGCACTCACAGCCCCTGGAAGGGTCTGGGGTTTTATACGAAGTACAGTGACCCCAATTGAGGAGTGTCGGGGTTGCTTCTGGGGTGCCCACGAGGCTCTCACACTCCCTGTGTGCTCCCAGCCCTCTAGGATGTCCTCCTCAGAGGTCAGGCTTTGGTGGCAACTCTCAAAGAAGCCCAGAAGTCTTTGCACCATCAAAATGAGCAGCAGCAACACCTCTGCATTGCTTCAGCATGGCAGGCAACTGCAGAATAAACCCCGGCTGCTGCTCTCCTCTGGTGCCTGGGACCTCGGGTGCAACTTGTGCACAGAGAGGTGGGAGTTCAGCTGAGTATGGGGCCACGTGTGACCTGCCCTGGTGCATGCCCACAGTGCTGCCCCTCTGTGGTGGGGACCCTGTTTGCTTGTACCCTCTTTCCGGGATAGTGTTGTGGAGGGTGGCGGTGGGACATGCCCTGAGCAGCCACTGTGGAACGGTTGTCATAGACCTGGCTCCCTGCTCCTGATTTCAACTCCTGGGCATGGCTGAGCTGGTTGTGACAAAAGACTCAGGGAATGGCCACGGAAGGAAACTGCCATGGGGTGTCTTGCAGGAGCACCAGGAAAGAGAGATAGAACCAAGGTCAGCAGAAGGAACCCTTCAACCCCGCTCCTGGTCCCATCTCTCCATCCCCACTGCTGAGAGCTGTCCCATTAAACACACTGACCTAGATCCCATTCACCAAGACCTAATAATCCCCAAAACCTCTCTCCTTAGGGCTCCTGCTTTTCTCCGTCCAGCAGCTGGAGCAGGACAGCTCTCACATGCCACTGCCTGTTCCTGCAGCACATGGGGCTTTTTCCTATACCTTTCTCCCCTGCACATATCTTGTGAACATGAGTGCTAGAAATGGATGGGACAGACAAGGAGGCATTGTAGGGACAGCCAAGCAGCAGGGCGTTGTACTCGGGCAGGACAAAGGCCGTTGTGTTTCTTCTGTGACAATAAGTGATGCGGGAGTACGCAGGGGCAGAGCAGCTTTCCACAGAGCCCTTCTCCTCCCCACCAGTGGGAGATGACTCCTTGCAGTTCTCTGACAAAGCAGAGGAGAGCACCCGAGCCAGACAATGCTGATGGCTCCACTGGCTCTGCCCAAAGAGATCCCAACCCCAGCTGGGAACCAGAATATCTTGCAGCTGCATCTAGGACACGCTCAGCCCCGTCTTGCCATGGGCATCTCCCTAGGACTTTCAGTTATGGAGGGTGCAGACTGGAGCCTCCTTGCTGCCCAGGAAGTGGGTATGAAGGCTCCCCACTTTGCTCTGGTCCAGCTGGGAAGTGATGAAGGCTGGTGAAGCAAAGCCTACCAGCACCCCATCGGCTGCTGGAGCCCTGACTGTGTTCCAGTGCATGGGCTGGGGTTTGATGCTGCAGAACAAACAGAGCAAATCACAGAAAGTGCTGTTTGCTTTGCAACAGCCTTTCTTTTTGGGGCCCCATCGCAATGTTCTGGTGTCTCAGCCTCTGCTTGCTCCATCACAGGTTAGGGGCTTTCTACATAAAAGAATACTCACAAACTTGCTGCTCCTGGCCGGGGATGGTGTAGAAGGCATCTGCTCCCTGGCCCCACACCTGCAGGCAAAGCAGGACAGCATGTCCTCCCGAGTCCAAAAATCTAGGGGTGGACATAGCACAGAGAGGGGAAAGAAAAAAACAAGACTAAATGAAATGCCACTTGGACTCTTCCATCCTGCCTGCCATGGAGCCAAGGGCAGAGACCTTCTACCTGCTGTTGTCCTGCCCCATGGGCTGTGCTAGGGATGCCGGGAGGGGAGAAAACAGCTCTGCCCTGGCTTTGCTCCTTTCTCCTTGAGCAGACCCCAAACCAGACTCACCTGCCTGTGTTTATGGACGACTCTGCAGGCACACAATGCTGCACTTGTTCTGCAGTTAAACCTGCTGAACTGTGAAAGGTGACCCCTAGAAGCTGTTACATGCAGAGGTGTAAACCAGACCAGACCTCATTGAACAGAGGAGAGAACCTGAGGAACTTGCTTTCACTTTTTTTGTTTGTTTGTTTTCCCTGAAATGATGCTACACCCAGGGGATGCCAAGGCTGAACTGGAGCCCCGGGAGCCCCCACATATCCATGTCTCATCCAGCCCATGAGATGTCCCTGACACTGAGCCAGCACCTGCGCAGACTGGCTCTGGGCATGGCGGTTTTTTGGTTGAGAAGGGACTTTTGGTGGCAAGGATGCACTGGTTTCACCTGCCCTGCTTTGCAGAACATCCCTGTACCAGCTCCTGGGGCAACAATACTGGGGGATACAAGCTCATCCCTGAGCAGTAAGGGTCCAAGGTGGGCTCCCCCATTCTGATCCCCAGGATCCCTGCTCTGTGGCTCTCCCTTTGCTGGAGCCAGGGGGACCCAACTACTGTAGGTGCTGGTGAGCCCAGGCTCGTAGGTGATATTCTGTGTTCCGCCTGCAGGAACCACCACCTAAACCTTTTCTCTGTTTCACCCCACAGGTGCTTGGCTTACTGGTGTGGGCCCTCATTGCTGGCACAACGTATCACCTCCATGCGGCATATGGCTGGGTGATGTTTGTGTCCATCTTCTTCTGGATACTAACAGTCCTTTTCTTCATGACTTACCTCCTGCAGCTTCACCTGAGGTTCTACATGATCCCCTGGCCCCTTGTGGTACGTAGCTGAGAGGAGGTGAGGGTGGGTCCCAAGTGGGAAACATCCTGGGGAGATGCTCTGAGAAAAACAGGGTTTCGGGCTGTTCGGGGCTGATGGAACAAAGTCCCCTGCACTTTGCACAAGGACCTTGTTTCATTCTGTCCCTCCATTGCTTAGAACATTTTCAGAACAGGGCCCCCTGTATCAAGCCACAGAGTTATAGCCACTGCATCACTGCTGCAAGTGTGGTGTCAACCAGAAACTCTCTGTGCAGCCTGTGGTCTATCTAATGAGATGTTAACCTGAGGTTTGGTCCCAGCATGAGGGGATGGACCCTTTCCCTCTGGTTCTCCAGGGGAAGAGGAATGAACATGACTGAGCTTTTTGCTCATCCCAGTGCGCAGGAGGTCTGAGACCAGACCTCACAACCTCCGCTTTGCCTTCCCCAGCTGATGATCTTCAACGCTGTGGCAACAGTCCTGTACCTCACCGCCTTCGTAACCTGCGCGGCCGCTGTCCAGCCTACGTCCTGGCGGCAGTGGGATTACAACCGCAGAGCCGCGGCGTCCGTAAGTAGCGTCGGGCAGGCAGGGGCCGCGGGGCTGGGCAACCGCTGGGCTCACGCGTGGGGTGTGCTCCTCTTCCAGTTCTTTGCCTGCCTTGTGATGATCACCTACGGGGTGAGCACCTTCTTCAGCTTTCGTGCCTGGAAAGGGCTCGGCAGCAACGCAGCCACCAGCCAAGTGACTGACCACGTGTAAGCAGACAGCAAAGCCCAGGACAGGCCACCCTGGGTCAGCTCGTGCCAGGCTCAGTGGCTTGGAGCCTCATGTGCCACCAGGTCTTGTTTTCAGACCAGCCTGTGCTGGTAGGGATGGTCAGTACTTGATAATGTGGACACTGCTCTGTGGTCTCAGATGATGCTTCCAGCTGATATACCCACAGCACAAACCCACTGGCACCACCACCACCAGCCTCACCAGGAGCGTGTGGACTTGCTGGAGGCTGAAGCTCCTGCTTGTCCTTGTGGGTTCATACAGATCTTTGCTAGAGCAGCTCTGCTGAGGGGACTCGGCCAATTCACAGCACACTCCACTACACTAAAATTCACTAAACCAAGCCCAGGCTTCTGTCCCTGGTCATTCACAACTATGGTGTAATTGCAATTAACATGATACAGGAGAAGAGAAGGCTCTGAGGAGACCTTATAGTGGTACTTAAAGGGGGCCTACAGGAAAGCTGGGGAGGTCTCTTCATCAAGGAGGGTAATGATAGGACAAGGCGTAATGGTTTTAAACTGGAAGAAGGTAGATTTTGATTAGACGTAAAGAAGAAGTTCTTCTCTGTGATGGTGGTGAGACACTGGCACAGGTTGTCCAGAGAAGCTGTGGATGCCCCATCCCTGAAGTGTTCAAGACCAGGTTGGATGGGACTTCGAGCAACCTGGTCTAGTGGGAGGTGTACCTGCCCTGGCAGAGGGGATGAAACGAGATCATTTTTAAGGTCCCTTCCAACCCAAACCAGGCTATGGTTCTATGACTCTATAAAGGGTGGCAGAGCTAGCAGGTGATGGCTAAGCAAAGGAAGCGGTCTAACTGTTCTTGCATTGTTTTCTAACAATTTTGAAGCACAGTTTTTATGCTTTAAATAAAAATCTTCCTAAATCCTGCTCTGGAGTCTGTCCAAAGAAAAAGTGTCTCTTGCAAGAAGGTGGCACATACAGCAGAGATGTCCCTGGCAGAGGTGACTGTCCCTTCCCATTGCATACAGCATTACAGGTTCCCCAGGAGAAGGGACAAGCTCACAGGGTTCACCTTGCTTTGCTTCACCTACACACAAGTATGTGCATACACAGAGTGTGCATTCAGGAGCACGAGAGCGTGACAGAGGTGCCAAGGCTGTGACGCGATCCCTCTCCCAGGCTCAGCACCACACACGCCAGAGATAACAGGACCAGTGAGCAAAAAAAAGGGTCAAGTTTCCACAGCTATGAATCTATATATAAAAGTCAGCACCAGTAAGAAAATGAGCCTCTTTGTGCAGTTATGACAAGGCTAAAACTCTTCAAGCCAGGCTTGCACACAGATAGTTCATTAGTTGTATAGAGAAGTTTAATCTCTTTAAACAGCCCCTCTGCCTGATGGAAAATGCATTGAACCAGGCATGAGTGACAGGAGCATCACAGAGGGACAAGTTATTCCAGGAACAGCAGCCCAGAGAAGACACAGGCAGAAGAGAGCAGCACAGAGACAGAAAGGTATTGCAGGAAACACTGAGATGCAATTCCCTGTCAGAGAAAGAATTGATGTGCAGCTGTGCCTCACTGGCTCAGAAATTACAAGAGATCTTGCTTAAAATAGAACAGAACTCCCTTCAAAAGGTACCTGCCTGAGGTATCCACTTATACTGACATCAAAAGAGTTAACTGAAAGAATTGTAACAGGAAAAGAATGAGAACATTTTTCAGTTAAAAAAAACCCCAACCAAACAAACAAAAAAAACCAGTGATATTCTTGAGTTACAAATAACTACTTTAGCTCCTCGGGGCAGAGGAGCTGCATCAAGTTTGTATTGAAACCACAACCTAATGTCTTCATCATTTTTCTGGGAATATACATGTTGGAGCATCATCTTGGCTCACTAACTGCCCATGTGTGCCTTAGCACAGGGAAAAGCTGCTTTTTATGGCACAGGTGGTAGATAGACCTGTAAAAACCTGTGATTCCTGGGGGGATGATCCCAGCTGATGGAGCTTCCCTGACTTTGTTGCTGTCAGCAGGCTCAGGAACATGTGTTTCAGACTGCAACTTAGTGCTTTTTTAGGGATCTACTCACATTGCTTTAGCAGGCTCCTGTTGATGAAAAGAGAAGCAAAAGGAGCTTGTGTGGTGGTCACCAGAACAGAACATCTACAAAACTGCTTCTGATCAAAACACACCCAGAAGGATTTCTAACAACCTTTTTTTTTTTTTTTTTTTTTAAAAGAAGGAAGATGGCATTTCTTGCAATTTGTAATTTTGTTTGAATTTCTGGCTTTTATCATTCAAATCTGGCAAGCATAAATTTATTGAAGGAGACTAAAAAAAAAAAATCTGAGGAATAACTCATTGAGGTGGGCTTTCTTGTTTCGTTTGTTTGTTTTTTGTTTAGTTGGGTTTTTTGTTTTGGTTTTGTTTTGTTTGTTTTTCTTAAAGAAAGTGTGTACCTGGGTGTGTGCACTTACAATGGAGATTTCAATGTACTAGTATTCCAGAGAAAAACCTGCCAAGCCACAAGCACAACATACTGTAAACCTAATGAGATCAATTACTGCAGCACTGATAAATTTGACATACACAGAGTCAAAATGTTAGCCAAAATACATTGTCCTCCAGATTTTAAAAGGCCGTTTTGGTCTCTCCACAAACCCATTTAACGTTACCGCATTCTGAGGATGGCTTATTTTTGCCTCAATGGCCAGGAGTCCTCAATGGTATTCAAAAAAAATATTCCAGACAAAGAATAAAATCCTAGTACTGTTGAAAACACCACCAGACATCAACAGGAGCAGGATTTCATCTTGTGTGTTCTTGTAAGACATTCCTTGTCCACAAAGAAAAATCCCGTGTCTGAACAGAGTAAAAACAGAGTGTCCTTGTAGCTCCAAATACAGTTTAATTCCACCTGCCAACAGAGATGTGTCTGGGGTTCTGGGGCAGTTCCTCTAACAAGCCTCCCATCTATTTTTCAACGGATGCTGAGAAATGTGTTTCTGTGCTAATATTTCTAACAGCTTCATAGCAACCCCCCAACCTTTTAATCACCACGCTATTTAGAGCTGTTAATGGCACGGTGGGAAACACGCCTGGGCCCAACCCACCACCAAGCTTCTATTACCAGAACTAATGCAGCTGTGGCACTGCCAAAAAGAAAGCAAGAAATTGCACACACAGGCCAGATTTTGGGTTATTGTGGTTATTTTTCCCTGTGTAAGACAGCTGGGGCTGGCACAAAAGTGAATTGGAGAACTGTGCAAGTTAAGGATGAGACATAAAAGCCAGAGAGCAGACAGATTTACACACCAATTGTCAGAGCTGAGAAACAGTCTTGTTAAAGCATATTCTTCCTTTAGAAAGCTGTAACACTTAAGATCTTATTAAAGTATTTAACAAAAAAACCCAAACAACAAAACATTTGATGGGGAGGAACTCGGAGGTTATGTACTTGCCCCTGTCCTTCCAAGAGCTGGAGGGACACACACACAGTTCTTTTCACACTGTCTTCTTGATTCTGAGAAGTTCTAGATTTTGGGGAGATGGTGAAGATGCCGACCCAAGTTGTGTTCTTGGTATGCTGGGCTTCTCAGCACGCACAATGGTTAGGCTGGTGTACAAATACTGTGTATTTGTTAAAAAATAATTACTCTAGTAGAGGTGAAATCATCATCTGTGCTCACTGAATACCAACAAGAACTGACAAACAGTTGTTTCTAGGAACAGGCCTCTGAAGGTATAGTCTGGAGGATAAATGAGTTTTCATCATGTGTAAGCACCTTGATTCCCATGACCTTTAGTGTTTTCGTGTCCAAATGAAAGCAGCAGCACTCATATGGAGAATGCAGTAGTGCACAAACTCTTCTAAGAGGAGGATATCGATGATTTGTTTAATGAAGTCACCACTAACCCACTGCTTAAATCCAGACTTCGACCTTCTTTTTCCTAGAAACATGGAAGAAAAAGAAATCCAAGTTGATGCTGTTTCAGAACAAGTAGTTCAAAAAATGAAACAGGCAACACACACTCTGTTGCATCAGATCAATATAAAATTACATGTTACCTGAACACCCAAGATTGAATGCAAAGCCAAACTCAAGAGCAGATTGTGCAGGGATGCCTGGAGCAAGGTCGTGGTCGCTCTGCCAGCCAAAGGTGCAGGTCAGAGCAGAGCCTCGACTCCATCTGCCTACAGGCTGCTCACTGGTGCTCAAGGAACAAGTGAAACCTGGCTTCTATAGTTTGCCTCTTTAGGGACCCCAAAGGTGCAAACCCCAACTGAAGCTATTCCCAGAGACATGGTCTCTTTCTTTCTCCTCAGCCTGCCTGTTTTCCCAGAACTTAAAAGCAGTGGGGAGAGGTGTTGGAGACCATAACTGACAGCAACTTTGGCTTTTTCGCTCCTTTGTCAAAGATGACTGGACAGACACTGGAAAGCATTTACCTATATTTCATTTCCCTAGGAAAGAGCCCATCCAAAAATGTTAATACTTTAGTTTATTTGTTTCTCAATCCTGGACAGAGGAGAAGAAATACAAACAGAATAAGCTTTAAAAGCTACTTTTGGATTGTCTGTTGGAAGAAAAAAAAAAAAGTATTATAAAATCCCAGAATAGTCAAGGTGGGGATCTCTGGAGGTCATCTAGTCCAAACCCCCTGCTCAAGCAGGGCCATGTCCAGATGGCTTTTGAATATCCCCAAAGATGGAGACTCCATAACCTCCCTGAGCAACCTGTGCCAGTGCACAGTCACTCCCAGTGTTCAGCTGGAAATCAAGGTTCAAAGAGGCAGGAAGTGTGTGTTTCTGAAGACATGTGCCATGTGCCAGCTTCATTCACCTTTTCCCCAGAAATTATTACAAGTGCATTTTGAGTTTAAATAGCCACTCGGTGCAGTTATTTTCCTCTTGATCCTGGTACAACCTTTAAATAAAAGCTGCTACCCACTGTAGTAACACTACCTTTGGTACTCTCAGGCAAAGCTGCACAAAACCACCCATTATGCCAATGAAAATAAACAGTGTGATGTACTTACAGCTCGGTAATCTAAGAACATTTCTTTGAATGCCAGAAAGTCCGTAAATGTGAGAAGCATATCAAATATATCACCTGCCATTTCATCTTTGTGCTGTCTACAGAGAGAAAAAGTTGGGGAATTAGAAAATGGTGTGGTAGTTATTTTTAAATGGTATAAGGTCAAAAAGGACGCTGGGACAAGTGGAATAATTACCTTGTAGTATTTCCAATATAATAAAATATAACATGATATTATATAATGTATAATTATCTAAATCCAAGACATAAAAGTATCACACCAGTCCTTGAAAAACAGACAAAGAAACTGTCCTGCAAGCCAACAGAAGAACACTGAACTAGCATTTATCTCTTTATTTATCCTGAGCACGGAAACGGACAGACAGGCCCTTGGAAGGTGAGAAAAGTTGTGCTCCCACATCAGCATATTTCAACAAGACTTTCTTAGCAGTCAGAAGTTGGGGGTTCATTTTTTGTTTTGTTTTGGGTTTTTTTTTCCAATTATTTAATCCTTATCAAAAGAAGCTTTACCTTAAACATTCTGTGTTCTGAGTACACTATGTGCATTCATAGTAACTTTCCAATGTCTTATTTAAAACTACAATGAAATAAAATTGGTTCAAATGTTTTAAGACACTCAATTCCCAATTACACTTGATTTTCTTATTCAAGGGGAAAACCAGCGATCCCTTCATGAACTTGGCTTTGCTAAAGTGACCAAATAGAAAGGCTTAAGACAAACCAAACTCTTCTCTGGAAGCTTTGTACTAGAACTGCAATGAAGCCATTTCATCACATGACTCTTGAAAGACAACCAGGCTATTTAGTGTCCAACACACAGCCTGAAAGAGATAAGTGAGACCAAACATTTTAAGCGTCTGGGTTCAAAGTGACAAAGATTATTAAAACCTTCCAGTGTTCTCATTCTGATTTCTCTTCCTACCCCTTAAATCTCAATATATTTCAGCGTGACAGTTCAGACGTTTAGAGTGCCAGGACGTGCCGAAGGCAAGAGAAGTGGTCACTCCTTGCCTGCAGAAACTTTTTAAATTTTCTGTAATTAAAGAGGAACCTCTTCCTAAAGGGAGAGCTGTCAAACTTAAGCTTTAGTCTAGATAAAAAGAACTAATTAAGAGGCACACAAGCTGCCCCCGACCAAAAGCAAAGCAGAGACTTACTGCAACGACATTGTGAAAGCAGTCATATTAAAACCAGGAATCCGATCGAGCAACTTTTCTTCGATGTATTTCTCTACTAAAGAGATCTGAAAAAAACACCAAACAACCCCCCTTATATCATAACAACACATTTCAGTATCTGAAACAGCTCATCTTCCTTACACTGACACCTTTTATTGTCCTCACTGGGCAAACAACTGCAGATTCTATAGCTGGATGTTGCTAGTTCGATTGCTCACACCACCAGGGGCTGAGCTGGATGTTTTCACTGAGATTAGTGGTGAGAACAAACACTGGCTATTTGGATCTAGTCACAAATTATTTTCAACTCATTTAAGGGTATTGACTAGTAGGCTGCTATAGTTTCATAATTATGCACAAAGCATGCAACTGAAGGGTCCAATACAAAAAGTAACACAACTGGAAAAGAACAGAGCTTGTTACGCATGCGTTAAACATGTTACTACAGTAACAGGCTAAATTTCTATTCAAAAGTTACACAACTTCCAAAACACCTATAAAAACGTAAAGGTGAAACAAAGAGAAAGGAACCAAGAGCTCCACAAGACATCCTTCTTGCTCACGGATTATGACTGTGCTTCAGAAAAAGGCAGCAGGGCAGGAACATCAAGGCAGTATAGAGCTGGTATTCTACAGAGGGGGGAATACAGGACTTGATGCTGGCCTTAATAAAAAGCAATACATATGAAAAATAGGAAAAAGTATCTTACGTATTCATTAAAAATAGAAGTATAGATGAGCTTGTTTTCTTCTGAGTCATCAAACTCCTGGTAGTGCTTCTCCATAAAAGTCCTCTGTATTAACTGGAAATCATCATCTGGGCCACAACAAAAGTGCATCATACAGTTAGAGTTCAGTCATTCTTCTTGTAACACAAAACCCCACATTCACCAGTCCTCTGCTTCCGTGTTGTAATCACAGAGCCCAGCACACGTGCAGAGTTGGTGGTCACACCAGTACTGCAGCTGCTGCTGAGCCACCATTTCTGACCCATCTGTGGGAGGACTGAGGCTGGTTGGGTGACGGGAGCAGCACCAACAGGGCAGCAGCACATCGATTGGTGTTCTGGCAGCAGCTCTGCACTCAGCAGGGAACAGGAGGAGTAAGTCCATCTGACAAGGCCTATGATTACTTCTTATAAGTTTCATTTGCATTTAATATTACCAAAAAAAAATCCTCTCACTCTGCATTTTGTTGAGAAGGTTATTTATCCTGAACCCCTTTTTGTTCAGGCTCTTGAGTCAGCAAAACCTCTGTATTTTTTTTATAAATACATATACATAAATAGCTCTTCCTTACAAGAATCCAAAATAGTTTCTTTTTCCTTGAATTTAAAAAAAAAAAAAAAAAAGTGAAACTTCCAGATTAATTTTCAATTGCTGTAAATTTTTTTTCCAGTTGTGGAAGGAAACAAGAATAAAAATTAACGTGGCAGATCACCACTAAATTCAACAGGTAAAAATATAAGGTTTACTTATACCTTTTGTAAGAGGGTATAAAAATCCCCAAAAGCTTTGATTTCTATGAGAGATTTACATTTACATATTGTTTATTTAAGAGGCAGTGTGGAGGAGAGAAGAATTTTCGAGACTCAGAAGCACACTGTTGTGCAAACAGCACACAAAAGACTCTTGTGTGTATTTTTATGACGCTACCAGATTAGGGGTGATGGGACAAAGGAAGGAAAGCTTCCATGAAGCAGGCATGGGCTGTTTTAGCTCTGTAGCTCTGCTCACAGAAGAGCAGCTTACAATAGGTTTATCACCCATCTTGTTGTCTAGAACTACCTGCAGAGCTTACCCATGATGATATCCTCCAGATACCCAACAACTGCATCAAACTCTGCATCGGAAGGGGAGGAGCTGAAAGTAAACAAGGACAGTACTGCATAAATATGTATTTCAACCACAGCAGAAATAACAGGTGAAATTACAAAGTTTTTGCAAAAGCCTATGGACAAATAAGCCCAGTAGTTAAAAGATGAGTGATTAATTTCCTAGTTTCAACCCACAAAACAATCCACAACACTGATGATAAGCCTGCTCAATGGGGATTCTCATCAGGCTTCTACTGTATTTCCTCCCAGTAAGGTGTGCAATTGATTAAAAAAAATTTACAATGTTGGTTTACTGCCATCACTTTCAAGGTAATTCCAGCCCTGGTACAGAAGGATGTAGAGTACGATTAGAACAGCAAATAAAGCCTCTTCTGAACGATAAATCCCAGCTTCCACCACAAGCTTTCCTTCTGCATTCTGTGTAACTCCATGTGGTGATCACAGAACTCCAGATGCTCTAGAGAATATTTTGAAATACTTGGCCATGTGGAACCACTTAAACTCAATCTATACATATGTATTATATACCTGAAGAAACATAAATATTTTTTCTTATGTAAGAAACCTCCCTACACGCTACAAATAAATGGCATAATCTCCTATGGTCACTTGATCATGAGAAAATATTAACCCTCATTACGGATCTGAAGTCACCCAGGAAAGACATCTTTGGAACCTGCATTTTGGGACTCCAGATCCCTCTGCTGAATCTATTATTGTGCAGCTTGTTCAGACACAGTAAATAATCCACAGGATCTCCTTGGCCTTGGCATTCACAGCTCATCTTTAGTAGGGGATGAACACTTCCTATATTCTCCAGCAGATGAAAGACAGGCTTTGCTCATACATGAGGGAAACAAGTCTCAAAGGACATATGTCTTTAAGGAGAAAAAAAAAAAAAGCTTTGATCATCAAAAGCACCACTTAAAACTGAATTAAAATTAAATGCCTCTCTCTTTGTCTTTCAGATTTCTCATTAGTAAACAGAGCAGAAGACTCTTTCAGACTAGTTTTAAAAAACTCATTATTTTGCTATTGAAATTAATCCAATAATGAATCCAGCGACATTAATCCAACAACAGTTTATCCAACAGTTTAATGGCAGTGAGCCACAGGGCTCAATCTAACAAGGAAAAATGAAAAGATATTTGACCTAAAAAGGCATCCAATCACCAAGTGATGTTCTAGGAATATTTCTGGTCTGCTAAGCCTTGGGCAACAGCAAAGCCAAGGCACGGGACTGGAAAAGCTGCTATTCCACCAGAGGGCACGAGAGCACCAGGAATGGAGCTGGCAACAAAGCACCGTTCTCGGGACTTCAGGCAACAGGGCTCATCGCTGGCTGTTTACATGCAAGGACAGGAGCCTTTTCTGGGAGTAATCTCTACTCTTTTTTTTCCCCTCTAAATAAGAGCTACTACTAATTTTATAGCTTATTATATCAGCAACAGAACATTTAAAGTATTAATTTAAATTTTGGCTTAAGCAAATAATGGAATTTTAACAGCTTCAAAGTAACAGCAATTGCACCTCTCTGAACAACACAAGTGCATCTGCGTACCTGAAGAAATACATGCTCATCACTCTTGTGGTTTAAGCCTCTGTTGCCTCATCGTACCTAATCTCACCTGGCACAACCTGTGCTGCTGCTGGTGAAGCAGCCCAGGGGCTATGTGGCCTTTCAGTCCACAGAGTATCACAAATGAGCCACCAAATCTATGAACCAGAGCAGCAGAGGCACAGGTACACATCCCCTTCTGCTATGAGCCTTTGAAGCAGAGTATGTTGGGACAAATGTGGAGTGAAGCAGCATCTCAGCATCTACCAGTGTAAAATTTGGTTGAGGCCACCTGTAAAAGGTCTCGCGTATCTAGAAGGGGACCACTGAAACACAGAGGAATAGACTCTACTTAGAATTCATAACATAAGACAACATATGCTCTTGAAAAGGAGAGAGAAATTTTGAACTTAAAATAAACACACACACACAAAATACCTATTTTCAGCCTTACAGGGCTCATTTTGATCACTCAGACAGGTCTATCTGGTGCTATCCTGATTGCAGTTATATTTAATTTCACTTTGCCTAAACTCTAAACTGATGTTATTTCCTCCCAGAGCTTTGCACTGAAAATCTGACACAGATGTAGCATACTCACACGGCCACACCAAAGTTTTCTTCATCAGAAGTCTCCATTGTTACTGCATCACCAGGCTGGAGGAGAAGCAACCTGATATACTGCCGCTGCTAGTGATTATTTCTTCTTTTCAGATAAAGCACTAAAGAATAACACATAACTTGGCATTAACACAAATTCAATTGTTAAGTTATCATGCACCTCTAAAACAGCAAATCAGGAGACAATCTTTCATTTTAAGATGTAGGAATTTCAAAATAACATTCTTCCATAAGAAGCTACTACTTCTTTTCTGTAATAACACAAATTCTTTAGGAGCTTTCTCTTCCTACTCAGAGAACAGGTTGAAAACTGCACACACCCGGAGTCAGTCTCTGCAAAGGGGCTTCAGGTTACCTTTAGATCTTTTCTCCTGAAGCATCTATGACTGATTATGAAAAATACACAA
Source organism: Megaceryle maxima (assembly GCA_024605025.1). Classification (NCBI taxonomy): domain Eukaryota; kingdom Metazoa; phylum Chordata; class Aves; order Coraciiformes; family Cerylidae; genus Megaceryle; species Megaceryle maxima. The sequence goes on along the minus strand of JANHGN010019152.1, from coordinate 610 downwards.
GAAAATAAAGCCTTATAAGGTGAAGATGCCCCCACGTCCTGTGCATCCCAGAGAGCTCACCAGGACAGGTTTTAAGTAGTGATCTACGGGGTCAGGCCAGGAACTCTGGCCAGTGCTGGGCTGGGCCCTTGGCTGTGAGCAGGTACTGACCCATCACAATGGAGAAGGGCACGCAGCTCCCTAGGGCCGCTGAAGATGGACTAGACGGCTTCTAAGTGCACACTGGGGACACCCTGCTCCCGGCACCCAGGCTGGGTTATACCCAACGCCGGCCTTCAGAGGGTGGGCGCCAGCTCTAGGGCATCATCCCATGGCACAGGAGGAGGGATAAGCGTAACTCTCGCCTCGCCCTTCCCCATCCTGACTCCTGGGCAGAGCGAAGCCCCCATCTCTGTCCCCCCCCCCAGAGGCCCGGCCCGCCTCACCTCCCCCTCCTCAGAGGGGCCCAGGCGACCGGGCCGCCACCTGCCCTCTTCAAAGGGCTCCCAGGTGACCTACCCTTGCCAGCCCCCCCCTTCCCCCCCAACGCGGGTGGCGGACCCCCCGCACCCCCCCCCCGGCCCTGACGGTTCCCGGGCCCCCCATGCCCCCACCCCCCGGCCCCGCCGGC